>MCJB01049635.1:0-20355 GCA_002018475.1 Nicotiana obtusifolia
ATATACTAAGTGTATATGTACATATATAAGTATAGTAAATATATAAATATACTAAGTGTATATGTACATATATTATATATAGTACATGTACATATTCAACGTCTAATTTGTTTATTAACAAAATTTATGACTTTTCAGGAGAAGAAGTTAGGCCGTCCGGTCAGGCAAGATGAGTTATTCAAGGAAACTCATACTGTCAAGAAGAAAAAAGATTCGGACGAAGAAAGGTGGGTCGAGGACCGAGCCTCGGCTGTACATGTAAGTTTTCAATTTTTATTAAGTACTTTGATTTAGTTTTATATAAGTTTTGAATACTAATTTATTTTTTCTTATAGAGTCACTTCACAGCTGAGTTGGAAGAGCTTACACGCAGCCAGCCAGCATCTTCATCGGGCGAAACAGTCCAACCGTCAGACGAGGATGCTGAGAGACTATGGACGCAGGCGGCTGGCGGTCCAAAAGGGGGGAGGGTATACGGGCTTCCCGCTAAGCAATTCTACCGTTATAGGTGTGGAATGCACGGAATAGGCAGTTCATCCGGAGGGGAGTCGCTTGATGGGAAGACCCTCGCCTCTATGCGGGCCCATGTAGAAAAGCTCACATCCGAGCTAGAAGCTGCAAAGCAAAGAGAGAAGGAGAGAGAAGAAAGAGAGAAGGAGAGAGAACAAAGAGAGAAGGAGAGAGAAGAAAGAGAGAAGAAGAAAGAAAAACGTAGGGATGCTCAGTATGCTGCTCTACGAAACCAGATCAAATCTCTCTTGGCTTCTGGCTCTTTTCCAATTCCCCCGTCACCTGAATCATCGCCGGATGGTGTGGAATGTGATGACACTTCATCCGGCGATGACGATGACGATGTAGACATTAGTAATCGTTAAATTGTAATAACAACTTATATAATGTATAAGTTCATTTGAACTTCAAACCTTATTGTTGTTTAATGTTGTTGTTTAATGTGTTGTTTATTGTAGTTGTTATTCTTGTTGTTGTTTGTTGTAGTTGTTCTTGTCGTTGTTGTTGTTTAATGGCAAAAAATGCTTCTATTAGGAATTTGGTAAAACTGGCAGGTGGTGTAGCTGCCAAAACAGGCAGTTTCTGGAAAAAATATACCACAAAAAGCGACCAACTTTGGTCGCTAATTGGTCGCTATTTTGCTGGAAAAAAAATTGATTCAGCACAATAGCGACCAAAGTTGGTCGCTTCTGGAAAAATAAATAAAATTAAAATACTACATAAGCGACCAACTTTGGTCGCTTATGTAGTATTTTAATTTTCTGTATTTTTCCATAAGCGACCAAAGTTGGTCGCCTATAGAAAAATACAGAAAATTAAAAAACTAAATAAGCGACCAACTTTGGTCGCTTAGGTAGTATTTTAATTTTATTTATTTTTCCATTGGCGACCAACTTTGGTCGCTTAGTTCAGATTTTAATTTTCTGAATTTTTCAGTGGGCGACCAAAGTTGGTCGCTATTTGGCGACCAACTTTGGTCGCAAACAATGAGGGACCACCTGAATACTGACCAGACCATTGTGGTCGCTTTTTGGTCGCTTTTGGGCTGATAGGGACCAACTTTGGTCGCTTTTTTCGGTCGCTTTTTACCTGATTTTTAGTAGTGAAAGAAGATATTTTATCCATAACGTAGCAGAAAACCAAAGTACATCACAGAAATCATAAACCGAAATACATCTACCAACATAATTGCATACGATCAAAGATCACGACTAGTTTAATTAGTAACAAAACTAGCACGTTAATCGTTGAACAATCACAGTGCTTATTCAAGAGTTTCTCAAATTAAGTTTTTATATATATATATATAACATATAGTAACATTCTTAGCATGGCCTAGTACAGAAACAACGGCCGCGGAGTCCACGGCAGTCGCCACCGGAAAATCCTTCCGTCTCACAGACGGCGGCACAGTTCTTCTTACTAAAACATAGTCCCCTAAAACGTTGGCTCGGAGATTCGCAATTTCTTGCCTCTGCAATTGTCATTGGTCCCATCTCTGTACGTAAAAACACCTTAACGTTAGTAATTACTACTTAAGTTCATACATGCACATTTGATAAAAGGTCTCTGGATATTCATAAACTTTGTGTCAGATCAAAGACACATAAAATGAAGGGAGGGAGTATTTAAAACATGTCCCCCTGCTTAGACAACATAAAGTACTTATTATTAGTAGTAGTAGTAGCTGCAGCAGTAGTCGTAGTAATAGTAATAGTAGTACTACTTAGTATTATGGAATTACAATATAAACAATTATTTTATATTTTACGAGAAGTTCCGAAGCCATGTGAATAAAGAATCTTTTGGTAGAAAGTGTTTTATCCATTCAACGAACTTATCCAGCGCGAAAGGAGTCAAGCCAATAGATTTAAACATCGAATAACGTTTTAAAAAAATAGGTAACAAGTTTGATAAGGAAGAAGAAGACGAACCAGTAGCCATGACAAGCATTGTTAGAAGTAACAAAGTGGCAAAGAAGCGCATGAATTTTGCCATTTTAAAAGACAGATCTATTTTTTGACAGAGAGAGAGAGATAGGGAGCTAAATTATATTTTGGTATGTGAGAGAGCTAATGCTCCTATCTTTTGCTGAGCTACTTGAGGTTAGTATGTGGTTTTATAAAGGCTTATCTCTAAGAAGAATCAGAGGTGAGTTAGAGAAGTAGATAAGGTTCCAGATTAATCCAATAGGTTTTGCTTATACTATATATTTGATATCACTAAATATGTATATATATTTAACTGTAAATTCAATAATTAAAATGAACTATGAATTGGGTTAACTATGAATTCGGTGACAAACTCAGACCTCGTAAAATTTAAATCCTGACTTGACACATTGTTACTTCTTGACCGTTTGAGATAAAATATAGTACTATTTTTCTTTTCTCTTTTCTTGATTGCATGTACCAAACTAACAAATGATCTTTTCCTTTTCTTTATTCATTTATCTGATCATATAATAGTGGGTTATGTTACATAAAGTACGAAATTGTTTTGTTAAAAAAAATGGAAAAGTTAATTAATAATTACTGAGCAAGAAGATAATATACTAAATTTCTTAACAACCAAACAAACAATTAAGAGAAAATATAGTCGCTGAAATGAGTGTCTATAAGAATGGTGAGAAGGTAAAGATTGTTGGAAGATCGCGCGTGTACACGTGTACGGTTGGTATTAAACTCTTGCTTTTCTTTCTTGTCTCTCATAATTTAATTAGTATTACTAATATAGTTAAGCAGATAAATAGGAAGTGCATATATGTTCTAATCGCGGTAGAGGATCATTGTACCTCTTTGTATGTGGACAAATCTTGAACACGAGGTGTCATTACACCACAAGTTTAATTTTCGTAGGTCAATAATGTAAAAAAAAAATTATCATGCAATTATTAGAAATTAAAAAATTGTTTACGTGTAAATAAGTTGAATTGTTTATGACAGTTATTCAAATGCAATGGAAAGTTGGAAACTCACCTACCTTCGTCTAGCTTCATCCCCTTTTTACTATTGCCCTTTTTGTAGAAACAAGAGGAGTAACATGATAGAGAGTAAGGGAAGTTAGTTAGTGCAGAGTAATTACGGTTAGTTATTTGAAGCACTGTAGACATCCATTAGTTTAGTTAGGAGATTAGGAAGTTGTTAATTAATTGTTGATGTATAGATACGGCTGTACAGTTACATTCAATACACAGAAAATTATTTCTCTCATTTCTTCTTTTTCTGCTCTCTCTCTCTCTCTCTGCATGTGCTCTTCCTTGTTCTAGGGGTTCTTCCTCTCACTGATTCTCTGAAATCTAACATGGTATCGGAGCTTCGAGCTACGGATTGAAGCTCGCAAATTGACTTGAATCTGTAATCCTCTCCTCAATTCTCTTCGTCAACTTCTTCTCTGTTCAATTATCTTTTTCGCATCTCAATTTCGAAGCTCTAAATAGTCAATAATGGTGATTGACAACTCTAAGCAGGAAACAGTCGCATCTATGACTGAAACCTCATAAGTATCATCAGAGGATGAATTTGAAGAAGGAATTTCGATTGCAGTCACTCATCCTCTGTATGTAGCACCTATTGATACGAGTGGAATCTCACTGATCTCATTTCAATTAACAGGCAAAAATAACTTCTCGTTGCGCTATCGATCTCTGAGAATTACCCTTCTAGGTCGAAATAAGCTTGGGATGGTAGACGAAAGGAGCAATGCAATCATGTTATCATGGCTGATGAATCTGTAGCACCGACTTTGATAAGTGGATTGCCTATGCGACTAATGCCCACACTATGTGGATGGATTTGCAAGAGCGCTTTGACAAAGTGAATGACACTAGATGTTACAACCTACACAAGAAAATTGCAACCCTAACGCAAGGTATCTCCTCTGTGTACTATTCGAATCTCAAGGACTTATGGGATGAGACTGAAGATCTAGTGCCACATCCCGGCTGCGATTGCCCTAAAACTAAGAAATTCATTGACACATTCACAAACAAAAGTTGTATCATTTTCTTATGGGTTTAAATGATTCCTACTCACAAGCTCGTAGTCAAATTCTAATGATGAAACCTTTTCCTTCTGTAAATGAAGCATATGCTATGTTAATTAGTGAGGAGAGTCAGAGAAATATAGCAGGTTCAGCAGGAATCTTAGGCCCCTCACCTAATATAACTGGTGGAACTATGAATCCACAGCCCTATACAGTTCTAAGCATGGCAACAAATCAAAGTATAGAAAGAACTTCAACTTACAGTGTGAGATCTACAAGCTAAAGGGTCATAGCAAAGAAAACTGCTATAGGATAGTTGGCTATCCAGCATACTACGAATTTAAGAAGAAAGGGGGAGTTGGTGCTTATAATGCAGTAGCTAAATATGGTTCATCATCTGGTGGTTACAATTTACTACCTAAGCTAGGCTCCTACACCCAGCCTTGTGGACAACCAACCCCTGGTTCACTGACTTCTACTACGCAGTCAAGGTCTGTCCACCCCTCGCAAAACAACAATTACCTTGCAGTTAGCGGACATGTAGCTGAACAACCACAACATGGAGGAAGTGGTGCCTTTTCCTTCAACAAGGAACAATATGATCAGATTATGCATATTCTGAACAGTAGTGCAGTCAGTTCTTCTTCAGCAAGTGACAATAGTACTACACCTGTTTCTTAAGCTAATATAGCAGGTACTAGTATTTCTTTACTAGCTTCCACTAGTCCACAAGAGTGGATCATTGACACAGGAGCACCTAACCATGTGGTGTCTAATGTCAATCTATTATAATAAAGCTTCTATAGTTAAACCCTCTTCCTTTAGAAAAGTTTTGTTACCAAATGGAGCTGTCTCTCAGGTGACTCATGTTGGAGACAGTCAAATATCAAACAAAAACACTCTAAAAGAAGTAGTCTCTGTGCCACAGTTCAAGTACAACTTGCTATCAATGTCTAAATGACTGTTACAACCCATAATTTCGTATGTTAGATCGCGCCGTAAGATAGTCTACATATAAGGGCCTAAGAACCGGAAAAGAGTTCAAAAAGTCAAGAAAAGAACAAAAGGCTTCGCAAAGCTGGGTATGCTACCGCAAAACCCTCACGCGAGCCGCATTTTCTCACGCTGAAATCGCAGACTAAGACAGATTTCTAGACAAAGATCAATGCCAGAAATGCGGTCATAAGTACGGTCGCATTTCTAAAATGCGAACCGCATATCGTACCTAATGTATCGCAGACTGAAACATATTTCTGAGCAGAAATCTACGTCAGGAATGCGGTCAATATGTGATCGCATTTCCAAAATGCGGACGACAAATCAGACCTCCTATGTCGCAGAATGAGACAGATTTCTGGGCTGAGATCTGCGTCCAGAATGCGAACCGCGTGTTAATTCTGCGACATAAATGCGATCGCAGACGTGTAGGCGTCAGACACGTGCGTCACTTATTTGCCAAATTAAAGGACAAGAATAAAAGTTCCAAGTCGGCCAAGAGCTAGTTATTTCATCCTTACCTCAGACCTCCCAAACGAAATAAAACCCCTGCAACCCTTCTCAAAAATCCCACGCAAGCCCTAATCAATTTCCCTCTCTTTCAAGTTCTAATTGGGGAAAGAAATCTAGAGATTGAAGAACTAGGGAAAGGCCCTAACCGATTTCCTCTCTTTCAAGCCCTAATTGGGAGTAAATACCTAGAGGTTAAAGAACCAAGGAAGAGCGCAGAGTTGTCCAACATGCAAGGTAAGTTACTGCTCTCTTTCATACATTCTTTCTCCTGGGAATTCTTGATAATTCGTTCTATGCATGTAAGAACTCACGGGATGGTGATCGGAAGCCGTGGGTTCAAGTTATTTACTGGTAGTGGACTGTGTGTGGTTTGTTTCGGCTTACTGTTGGGCTGCATGTTTTACTACTATTTTTGTGGAGTTTTGGAGGAAGAAGGGTGTAGAGAAACACCATATAAATTTAGGGTTGTGGTTAATAATAGCTATGACTCTTAAAGGGTAACAATAGATTCGTTCTTTCATTGTAGACTAAGGAGTTGTGACAGTTGCATGGCTTGAGATTGGTGCAGTATATACCAGGTATGTGAGACCGTCCCTTTCTTTCTTTTGCACGACTCTGATTATACATAATACAATGAACGAGCCCTAAAGATGCTCTACTCTTAGAAGCTAGGAGTGCTTATATTGTTTCCCCTCTTATGAGAGGATTGATGTGTGTTGTTTCTTCGACCTTACGTCATTCTGAAAGGTTCAGGAAGCGTGGTTCCTATGAGTCCAGCATGCATTATCTATTTTACTCTACCGAGCCGCGTTATAGTCGACCGGGTATGGCACCTATTGTGCAACTATACATATGTATATGTTTTACTCTATTTAGTCGCGCTATAGTCGACAGCTATTTTACTCTACCGAGCTGCGCTATAGTCAGTCGGGTATGGCACTTATTGTGCAACCACTGATCAGTTGGGTATGATGATGATGAGGCCCACAGAGGCGTATGTATATGATGATGATGATGAGGCCCACAGAGGATTTTATATATATATATATATATGATTTAAAAAAAAAGGATACATGTATATGCATATGCACATCAGGCATTTCATGGTTAGTCGCCCTCAGAGGCACTCAGATGTATGTTTCCTTTTCCTGACGCATATTACTGTTCTTATATAATGTTTTCCTGTCTTACATACTCAGTACTTTATCCGTACTGACGTCCTTTCTTCTGCGAACGCTGCATGTCGTGCTGCAGGTCCGGACAGACACATAAACAAGGCTCCCCCACCACAGTAGGCTGCCCAATTCAGCGGATATTGGCGAGATCCATTCTTCGTACTTGCCGTGGTCTTGGTATGCATTTTATTATAGGCATTATGGGCATGTCGGAGCCCTGTTCGAACCTAGGTTGCATTACTTGTCTTCTTGTAGAGGCTCATAGACAAGGGGTTGACTTATGTATAGTGAGGTTGCCTTGTCGGCAAATGTATTTTGTTGTATAATTTTTGCATTGCAGCCTTGTATGCCATATTATATATGTATGTACATGTCATTATCGGAAAGTTCGAGCTGAATATGATTATTGTTTGCTGCTTATACTAGCCTTGTCGGTCCTTATAGATAATAAGAGAAGTTTGATGATAGGTTCGTCGGCACTCGGCGAGTAGGGTCCGGGTGCCAGTCACGGCCCTCCGGCTTGGGTCGTGACAATGACAAGAGACTTAAGGTGCTTTGCCTCTTTCTATTCTGATTTTTGTGTGTTTCAGGATCTCTTTTATGGCAGGGTGAAAAAGATTGGTAGAGAAAGATATGGCTTGTACTTCCTACAACAACATGGAAATAAGAGACTGATAATTGTGTCCTTGGCAGTTGTTAGCTCCAAGACTGACTTCTCAACCAGTTCTACTGATATAGCCTTGTGGCACATGAGACTTGGTCATGTATCCATTATTGTTCTGAGGAAACTATTTCCTGTCAAACTAGCTAGTATTACCAATACTATCAATAAATGTTGTGTCTGTCCTTGTGCTAAACAGACCAAGACACCATTTCCTACTAGTAGTCAAGAGTACAAATGCATTTGATCTTATTCATGTAGATGACTGGGGTACTTATAAAACTACAACTTTTGATGGTTATAAATACTTTCTCACAGTGGTTGATGACTTCATTAGAATGACTTGGCTCTTCCTATTGAAATTAAAATCTTATGTTTGTGTTGTGTTGCCCCAGTTCATTGCCTTTGTGCATACACAGTTTAATAAAGCAGTCAAGATGTAAGGTCTGACAATGACACTGAATTTCTAAACTCAATATGTAGAACTGTGGTAAAAGACCTTCACATCATCCATCAAACCTCCTGCTTTTACACCCCTCAGCAGTATGGAATAGCTGAGAGGAAGCACATGCACCTCCTAGAAGTCATCAAAGCTCTAAGATTTCAAGCTCACGTTCCCATCAAATTCTGGGGTCAATGTGTTCTTACTGCAACATATCTCATTAATAGACTGTCATCCTTAGTATTGAAGGTTCATTCACCTTATGAGTTATTGTACAACAGGAAACCTCAGCTGGGACATCTCAGAACTCTTGGCTGCCTGTGCTTTGCAAGGCAAGTACAGGAGACAAACAAGTTCATGCCTAGGGCAAAGCCTGCTGTGCTCATGGGATTCTCAGACACTCAGAGTTACATTCTCTTAGACATTCTTACACAAACCTTCTTTGTTAATAAGGATGTTTCTTTTAAAGAAGATGTCTTCTCCTTCAAAGAATCTCAGTTTGTCTTTCCTCCTATATTCGTGCCTCCTTCTTCACCTCCTATCTGTGAAGAAATGTCCTCAGATACTAGTCATCCTTCTCACACCAATTCACCAAATCAACCAACTAGTGATAGTTTATCTACTACTTTGTCTGAAGGTAAGCCTAGTCCTTTGTTTGCTGCATCTGAGCCCTTTCCTGCTTTGAGGAGATCTCTCAGAACCAAACACCCTCCATTATGGCTCAAGTTACTTTGTCACTCTGCCTACAAACACTCACACCCCATATTCTATTGCCAACCATGTCTCCTATGAAAGTCTATCTCCCTCTTATAAGTTTTACCTTGCAACTTTCTTCACCATTGTGCAACTTACCTCTTATGAAGAGGCTGTCAAAGACCAAAGGTGGGTGGAGGCTATGAAAGCTGAGATAGTAGCCTTGGAGGCTAATCACACTTGAGAGGTTGTATCACTTCCTCCTCCATGCAAGATGCCTATTGGTTGTAAGTGGATATATGTAATAACCGAAAATTTTATATACACAGATTAACTTAAGAGTTTTAAGATTTATTTAAATGATTAGTGGGCTTAATTTATTATTACACATGTAGAATGGATAATAAAATAATTGGGATACAAATATATGGTAAAAAAATTAAAGCTAGGGTCACATATATATATATATATATATATAAAATTTATCTGGTGGCCCACATGAAAAGACCTAACAGGCAGATTGTGGTCTTGATTAATACAAAGAAAGAAAGGGGGGAAAAATACACGACAAATTGAATTTTTGGAGAACTGACGGCGCAACTGTGGGGGGATCTCAAGCCTAACCTTGTGAGTAGTAATTGGTGGGAAAGAAATCCAAGTGTTCAGGTAATATATTACGTCTCAACAGTACAAAATATGGATGGCAAAATAATGAATCAATGATTGGTACAATTGAAACCTATGGAAAACTATATTAATGGTGCTGTTTCGTGGATTTAATATTAGGATATTAATTATTAACTAACGATGGGGGATTAATGTATTTGCAAGATTGTTCTTACGTGGGTGTATTGCACTGAATTTGCAGAAAGTGATTATATCTTTACCTTAATAATGATTAGATTACAATGATTATGCAATAATGAGTTCGTGATTTTAAATGAGAATGGGTATTGCTTTGCATATTGAAATCTATTCTGACAATAACTAATTCTAATTTTTGGTACTAAACATATGGCATGTGGGAATTTAATCATGATTTCGATGATTAGGAGTAACTATATTATGATTGGCAATGTTTAGGAATTGTAATGTTTAGGAAGATTAAGTATCATACCTAATGCATTCTGCAGCCATAACACTGTTTCGGCTATTTTGGTTGACATTTAATTATGTACAAATTTTTATTAATTAGATTGGGGGTTGGCTTTGATTTTGACTTATTTTAAGATTATGAAAATTATGCACCTAGACTAATTAGGACGTGTTATTCAATATTTTGAATAGATTGAGGTCATTGGAGGCCGTCTGGTTGGTGTTCTAGAAGTTGCAAGGTTTGGAAACTTCCTATTAGCGAGATAAGTGAGACTTTAAGTTTTAATGCTTGTTTTTCTAAAACATGTTTTGAAAATATATTTTCTTTGCTTGGTCCATGTTTTGGGACAAGCGTGCGCTTGGCAGAATCGATGGTCTTAGACTAGCCGCAAATATATTATTTTGTGAAAAATATAAAAAAAAAAAATTTATAAGTTGTTTGATGGTGTGATACGACTGTGGGCCATGATGTTGAGTTTGATACGACTGTAAGCCATGGTGTTGGGTTTGATAGTTTGATACGGCTGTGAGTCATGATGTTGGGGCATTGTGTATGCCTTCGTGCATCACCCGAGCATTGTGTATGCTTCTTGATATATATTTGGGGCATTGTGTATGTTTCAGTGAGCATTGTGTATGCTCTGTTACATATTTGAGGCATTATGGTACCGTTGTGGATTCTTACAGGTATTGGTTAATTTCTTTTACTGCAATTATGACAAGT
Source organism: Nicotiana obtusifolia (assembly GCA_002018475.1). Classification (NCBI taxonomy): domain Eukaryota; kingdom Viridiplantae; phylum Streptophyta; class Magnoliopsida; order Solanales; family Solanaceae; genus Nicotiana; species Nicotiana obtusifolia. The sequence goes on from MCJB01049635.1 coordinate 10,794, forward strand.
CCTTAGTGTGTACTGTGTTAAGAATATGTGTACTCTAGTTCGTTAACTCTTATTAACTCTGTTGATACATATATAATGGGTTATTGTATAATCGTCATATTTATTATATCGTTCTTGTTGTGGCGTGTTGTATTTTCTAACACTTGTTCCAGAGGTATTCAAAGTGGTGGGTCAAGGATCTTACTGTGTTATATTTATGTATAACTCACTCCTTACCTGCATCTCTATGCAGATACCGTTGCGGAAGATAGAGCTAGCGGCTGATGAGTTCGTTCGAGTGGATCCTATTGCTGAGGTGAGCCACTGCATTGTTCGTGGACGCTTTCGTTTCAGCTTTATCTAGTTCGTATTAGTTATTTTCTTTTTTTTCTTAGGTTGCATACCCGTCAATAAAACTCATATTACTCTGTTAAATACTCCATGGTTTTAGTGTGAGATTTGAGTTAGAGTATTATTATTTGAGTGACTGTTGGTTTTTCTGCTAATTGACTAAGGTATTGGTTAAAAACTATTTTATTTTTAATTATTTATAATTCTCTTAGACCCGCACTTATTGTTCTCTCAATGCTTTTGTAAATAGATTAACGTATGAGAAATGGGTTCGCCTGGCAGGTGGTGTTAGCTGGGTGCCAGTCACGTCATGGGGTAGTTTGATACGTGACAATCTGCAAGGTTAAATACAAATTTACAGGGGAGGGTGATAATATTCACGTCCAGATAAGTGGCTAAAGGATACAGTCAGCAGGAAGGGATTGATTATCAAGAAACTTTCAATCCAGTTGTTAAGATGGTTACAGTTAGAATTATCCTATCTGTTGCAGCCTCAAAACATTGGCACATCTAATGCTTTTTTCCAAGATGATTTGCCTGATGAAATTTATATGACTCTTCCTCAGGGATTTCAGAGTCAGGGGGAGAGCATGCCAGTTTGCAAATTCTTTAAATCCCTACATGGTCTTAATCAGGCACTCAGACAATGGAATGCAAAGCTATCAGAAGCATTGTTACATTTTGGCTTCATACAAAGCCAACATGATCACTCTCTGTTTGTACAAGGGAGTGGAAGTTGCATTGTTGTCATACTAGTTTATGTGGATGATATGGTCATCACTGGGCTTGATTTGACTCTAGTAGAAAAGACTAAAACAACACTGCAAAAGGCTTTTAAGATGAAGGATCTAGGGGAGTTAAAATACTTCATTGGGATAGAGTTTGCAAGGTCATCATAGGCATTCTAATGCATCAAAGAAAATATGCATTAGAACTTATATCAGAACTTGATTTTGGTGCTGCAAAGCCGGCTGCTACACTTCTTGAATTAAATGTGAAGCTCACTACTTAGGAGTATGATGAACACACATGCACAACCAACAACTTGGATGATGCATTGTTACCAGATGTTACTAGTTACTAAAGATTATTGGGCAAACTCTTATATTTGATAGTAACAAGGCCAGACATTGCATTTAGTGTTCAAACATTCAGCCAGTTTATGCAGAAGCTTAAGAAATCTCATAAGGAGGCAGATCTTAGGGTGATCAAATATGTTAAGAATCACCCTAGGCAAGGAGTGCTCTTATCAAGTCGAAAGAAAGGTGTAATCTCAGCCTTTTGTGATGCTGATTGCGCAGCATACCCTTTGACTATGAAGTCTATGATTGGTTTTTTCATTAAGTATGGGGATTCGTTGATATCATGGAAATCAAAGATGCAAAGTACCATTTCTAGGAGTTCTGCAGAATCAGAATATAGAAGCATTGCCTCGACAGTAGCTGAACTAGTCTGGATATTTAGATTACTCAAAGATATTAGAGTGGTGTTTAAATTGTCTGTAACCATCTACACTGACAGCAAGGCAGCCATACAAATAACTGCCAATTCTGCCTTTCACGAAAGGACCAAACACATAGAGATTGATTGCCACTTCATACGACAAAAAATACAGCAAGGATTAGGTCAAGGCAGAGTATATGGGAACCAAGAAACAGTTGGCAGATGTGCTAAAGAAATAAGAGGAGTAACATGATAGAGAGTAAGGGAAATTAGTTAGTGCACAATAATTACGGTTAGTTATTTGAAGCACCATAGACATTCATTAGTTAATTAGGAGGTTAGGAAGTTGTTAATTAATTATTGATGTATAAATACCGCTGTACACTACATTCAATGCATAGAAAATTATTTCTCTCATTTCTTCTTTTTCTGCTCTCTCTGCATATGCTCTTCCTTGTTCTAGGGTTCTCCCTCTCACTGGTTCTCTGAAATCTAACACTTTTCTTATATTTCTACTTCTTCTTTTTGATGAATGCCTTTTTACTCACTCTTAGCAGCGTTTAAAATATTCTCTCCGTGTAACTTAAGTATATACACGTGATGAGCTAAAAGATTTGTCTGTTCTCACGTCAATCTAGATAGGTGGTATCATCTGCCAGTATTTCCTTTTCGGGTTTTTTTTTTTTTTGAGCTTCTAATAAACTATTTTAAATTTAAAAACTTTAAGCTTTAAATTCATAGAGATTACAAAGCATAAGATTGCTAAGCATTAATCAAATGTCTTAACAAAAATAAATGAGTACGGTTTCACATATATTACTAGAACAATTAACTCTCAAATAATCGTTTACTTAATTTTTTAAATTAAAATTAGCCAGCTGATGTATAATATATGTATAATTTATATATAATAAGAATATAATTATGTATAATTAATATATTATCTATACATACTACTAGAGTAATAGTTCGTTTTTTCAGTTTCTCGATTCTTTCACCTTAATTTCAAAAAGTATACAAAAACAAAAACTTCAATATCTAGAAATGGCGTAGTCAAGCGAAATAATAGAACAAGTTTTCCTATAAAATATATATTAAAAAAAAGTTATTCAATCAATTTTCCATTTAAAACTAGTAGATAATAGACAGCTACTTACTAAGATGTTGTAGCTAAACACTTGGTTTGAATTTGAGCTCATGCTATGTTGAATTAGTGAAAAAGGAAAAGCACGACATAAAGTTGATAGTTACAGTATCTTACTGCTTAAGTTGCTGTAGCTAGACACTTTGTCAGACTTGCAAAACGTGTGATGTTGAATTAGTGTAGCAGAAAAAAACCGATCTATAATTTAAGTTTATGAACTTTAAATTTTAGATGAGACAATTCATTGAGTTGGATAAATTATTTATATATTTCACATGAATTTTATAACACAAATTCGAAATTTCTGTAAAAACTATTTCAGCTCTATTGAATCCATAACAACTCTGACTAGTACACGAGAGTATCTGTCATGATTCAATTACTGATAATTCAATTACTATCTGATAAAGCTGATGACTGTCTTTATTAGCGAGCACGTACAATTTTTTGTCGGCAGCATATTTTGATATTTTATACCTTCTAAAGATTTGAATTTCAGACTGGCCAAGTTTTTTCAAATTTAAAAGTATTTTCTTTTAAAAGAAGTATTTCTTTTCAAAAAGTTGTAGTGTTTGATCAAATTTTTAAAAGAAAAAAATATTTTTGAGCATAAGCAGAAGTAATTTTGAGGAAGCAGAAAAAAATAGATTCTCTCCAAAAGTACTTTTTTGTAAAGCACTTTTGAGAAAAATACACTTAAAAGCAGTTTTGAGAAGCTTGGCCAAACATTAATTGCTGCTCAGAAGTGTTTTTCAAATTAATTAGTCAAACACAAACTAATTCTCATCAAAAGTACTTTTGAGAAAAAGTACTTTTCAAAATAAGCTGATTTTTGCAGCTTGTCCAAACGTGCTATAATTCTAACCTCTCAAAGGCTTGCCACTTCTTACCATCTAATTGTCGCGAGTAATAAATAAATTATTTTTTATTAAAGATGGAGTCAGAATTTTAATTTATGAGTTCTGAATTTGCTTTCAAATTCATAACTCATTTTAATTGCTAAATATTCTAATATACAAATAAGATCTAAATAAAAGTTAGTGAATACTAATCAATATTGTAGCTTCCCCCGCCTATTTTTGGTATTTAAAAAAGAGTTAATACTTTAAAATCCTCTTAAACTATCAAGTTTTAGTCAGTTTCCTACTTAAACTATTCGGTATTCCCAAAACCCCATGAACTATATTGTACTCCATATTAAAAACCCCTCATTGTATTATTAGATGTGCGTCTAGCACACACTCCTTATTGTCTAAAAATATACCATGTAGCACTACACGTGGCTATTTAACTCAGCTTAAAACCCGCTTAATCTATCAATTTTTTTCAGTTACCTACTTAAACTATATGGTGGCCCCAAAATCCCCTGAAATATATTTTCCTATATATTAAAACCCCATGTTGAACTTTTAAAGATACGTGTGTCTAACTATATTAACTTATGGTTTGTACAAAATTTTTTATATAGTTTACTCATGATGTATCACTCCCGAGTGATCTATTAGCTCTAGGAGTTTTGGCCAAAATAATATCAAATATACTGTGTTAATTTTAGGTTTAGTTGTGATATTGATTGTGCTTTATACTAGACTCTAATTGATAAGTCCTTATTTATATTCACTTTGTAGCACATTTAAAATAGAAATAAAGGTTTATACTGTTGTATTCCTTAAAAACATTTTAAATTACATAAAAAAGATTACACAGAATAAAAGTTCGCAAATAAAAAATCAATTGCCCAGCAATTACATACTCTAATTCTAGATTGCATAAAGAAGGTTCAAGAGATTCAACTTTATTCTTTATAAGGTGTTGAGCTTAATTTGAAGATTTAAATTGGTATTCTTTCTACAATATGTGTAAGACATGAAAGAAGACAAAAACAAGAAAGAGAATAAATATTTCAGAGAAAACAAGAGAGGGAGAAATTTTTCGAGAGAAACCCCATATGGAGAGCTGGAGAGTACAGGTTAAAAAATGAAGAAGGATGTAAAAAACAAAGAAGAAAGGTGAAAAATAAGGTAGAATGGTGAAAAATGAGGAAGAAAGATGGATATAACTGAAATAAGGAGAATATTTATTAAAATAAAAATAAAAAAATTTGAAAGAGGGTCAGGCTAATTAGCCATTATTTTCTGTTAGGTGGGCGATTTTGATGGTTTTTTTTCAGCTACCACGTACTCCCAAGCGAGTATCTACACATATTATGCAAGTAAGCGACGAGGGAGTTTTAATACGAAGCACAATATAATTCAGGGGAATTTTAGAGACACCAAATAATTTAAGTAAGAAATTGACAAAAATATAATAGTTTAAGAGGGTTTTAGGTATTAACTCGTTGAAAAACTCGATGTCATGCACTTAGTTAATTAAGTGTTGAAAAAGCTATTCGGCTATACTTGCACCCCTGCGTTTAGATCATTTTTAGCATTCATAGCTACAACCAAAAAGCAGACACAAAATTTGATGGTGTGAGTTGTACTTTTGGATTCAACCAAAATCTGTTTTGTGTATAAAGTGTATATTATTAATATAATATTTTTTTCTAATGACAAATATATATACATGGAGTTTTTGTCGAACTTTACGGGTGCTCGTGACCCCTCTTAATATAGCATATGTCCGCCTTTGGCTACAACCCTATGTTTATTGGACAAAGTTCTATGGTGGATCTGTGGTCACTTTTATTCTGGACAAAGAAATTCTGTCTAATTAACTTATTTGTGGCCCGATATTAAGGGTTTATTTGAAAGAAAGATTTTCGGTTTCGCCTTAAGTTAAAAGCGTTCTAACATTCCTCGACCTAGCACTTCTTTTTATGGTTATACTTGTTTAATTGAAGCTATTGTTATGGCGCCCTTTTTGTTTAGGAAACAAGGACTTTCTTTTAATCACTGAATTTTTGAAATAAATTGAGATATGATTAAAAACTCTCTGATCATCTTGTTTGGTACCTGAAGATCAAAGAAAGTTGGTGATCTGACGATTGAGGAGTCGACCAAAACCTTGATGAACCGATTCAATAGAAAACAAAAGTTTATACTTTTCATTCTAAACTTCCTGAAAAATATTTTTTTTATATCAGATATTTAGTATGCGTAGTCAAGTATAAATCCATTTAAATTATACGTAACGCAGTTTACTGATGTTGGACGGGTTTTTGTCATCTTTTACATTTTTTATTCCAAGAAATGATAAAGCTGCTCTGAAACATAAAGGGGCTAAATCAAGAAAGTGACAAGATGAAGATATTGTGGACCACTAGATATATCTCCACTATTGAGAAATTGACATCTCAAAGATTATTTAATATGTATGGAGTCCATACTATGGACCAAAGCCCTCTCTCAGTATAAATAACTTTGCAGTTGAGTGATAATTAGTACCACGCTCTCCTGATTAAGGGCCCGTTTGGAAATAAATATCTTTCTTTTTTTCTATTTTTTTAAAACAATGTTTGGTTACGAAGATTTTATAATTTTTCAAATCCAACTTGATAATGGATTTTCAAATTTGAGAAAGTGCTTTGAATTAGTTTTTCACTGAAAATTTATAACTTGAGAACTTTTAGATTTTAAAAATTTATCCCAATCTTTTGGAATTTATAAAAGGCCCCCATCTACACACTAGAATTAAATACCTAGTTAATCGTCAAACGCCCACATTCCCTTGTTATTGCCTACAGTTAACAGAAACTATAACTACGTTAAAACAGTAAGAAGAACAAGGTAACGAGATAAAGAAAACTTCGCCCACAAAATTCTGCTTTGTGATTAACAAGTTTTCTTCATCTTCAGAAAAATCAGTTTATCGACTTTCACAATCTTTTCTACTATAAAAAAATACAATTGCAGTTAAGGATTAAGTATGTTTAGTAGTTTGTCTTAGGTAGGACAGTCAATTTAGGGTGATTTTGATAGTTTTTATAACTTGTGGGGTGTAAATCATGCTTCATGACTTTGAAAAAAGTGTGTTCAAATACATTGCAAAAGTTATAACCAAATACAATTTCATTTTCTAATCAATCTTTAGTGAAATTCTAAATTTCAAAAAAAATTGAAATTTATGTCCAAACGCCTAAGTCTCAAGTTCAAATTTTAAAAATGAAATATGCTTCTGACCAGAGGGGGACCTATGTAAATAGAGGGGTCACCGGCTAAAATTTAACAAAAATTTTGTGGATACATGTATAAGCCTTTAAAAATCGTGATATATTAAAAGTGACATCCCATAGAAAAAACAGATTTTGATTGAATGATGAAATACGCTGTGCTTCCGACAAAGAATGCGTTATCCTCAAAGGGAGATTTCCGGAATAAAGGCTCCAAAGATGAAAGGACAAAAGAAGGAATATTCTGAATTTTTTTGTGTACATAGAAGGATTACCAGTTACCAGTACTTATCATTAATGATTTTTGCTAAGATTAACGCTGTAATGAACATAATTCTAACATTTGCATCACAATTTGATATATTAACTTGAAGTGTTAATCTAATTTATCAGTTGTACTATCAGTGGAATTGTTGCTAATTACATGGAATATCTCTGAATTTTGCATATGAAAGGGAGGTAAAGAAAAAATTGTCTCAATGTGATTTATAGGTTATAAGTTACGGCTTCGAGTCGTGAATACAGAAACTAATGCTTACATTAGAATAAACTATTTATATCGCACCACTTAAGGTGCGACCCTGTTAGATATTGTCCTGATTTTCTTATCATATTTGATTTTACTATCTCTTGAAGAAAAGGACAACATGTTTATCATAATTGGGTTTTTCTTTTCCTAGAAGAAAAATATAATTCTTTCATATTTGGCTAGTCTTTTTTCTTGGAGGAAAAGGTTTGGACTTCTATAATTTGAGAATCCTTCATTCTCATTCAGCATCATCCACAATGTAGCCATATGGGATTTGAGTCTTAGTTAGGGGGAAAACTTTTCGGAACAAGTGTTAGTATGTCACTTGTGTTTGCCTATTTGTGAGGCTGTTTTCTCGATATTTTGTACTCTATTTTATATAGTGAATTCTCATCTCCACCGTGAATATATATCAATTGAACGAATCATGTTAAATATTTGTGTTTTTTAATATATATTTCTTTTTTGTTGTCTAATTTATTATTCAAGTATTATTTTACTTGTTTCCGCATGTCACCTGCTAATTTCGATCCTAATGTATCCTTTCTCAAATCTTGCATGGATGCAGAATCGGAACACCGGACTACCTTGGATATAACCAGATGTAGAATCTATTCAACTACACAAAGCAGTGGAACTTGAAACTGTCCACTGCAATTTTTACTATGATTATGTTTGGTTGAGTGTATTTTTGTGAAAATCGTGTAGATCGTGCCTAGTCAAAGTAGGTAAAATATTCAAGTAAAAAGCAAAAGAAAGAGAAGTTGGGAGGACAACTGGATAGTGACTGAAACAGTGAAATCAGAATTGCAGTAAACGTGAAATTAATTTCTAGCTACGTACTCCTATGTGGAAAGCACGTATTTGGAGAAAGGCCAAAAAAGAAATGGGACAGTGACTAGTCTGGTCATGACTCATTGCACTTGTCTCTTTTGAAATTATTCCACTTCCATTGTTATTTGTCCCACAAGAAAAAGAAAACAAAAGAAGGCATCACGAGTTGGAAATTCAGAAAGATTGAGGCTGGTTCACACTTGTTCTTTCCCAGAAGCAATGGCCATTGGATAATTTATATATAAAAGGCATTTTCTAGAAAAAGTTGTTCATAACAAATGGCGTACGTAATTAGAAATTTCGAGGTTTTTTGTTTTGAACATTTTTGTACTATAGTGAGAGTTTCCGGAAAAAGAATTGATTTTTTTTAATTAAATGTAATTACACCGTTTGACATATGTTTCTGGTTATATTAATTACTTGATTAACAAGAAATTAGGAGTAATTAAAGAGTATAATAACACTTTTCAATTTTCAAGGGGAGGAGAGAATTAGTTACACTATATAATTACAAGCTAATGTAGGTTTTGTTTTTTTAATTTTCTTTTTTAATATATTCAGTATATTAGTTTTAAACTAGTTCTCTTCTATTTCTCTTATCCTCCTTTTTCAATGTTCCAATATCCATATAATTTTGTAACTTCATATTTTGCTTCTTTCTTTTTCATTGTTCTCTATTTTCTTAGTTGATAAACATGATTTTCTATTTTACTAGCTTTATTTTTAATCACTAGTATAAATAATTAGAAGAAAAATACCTTCTAAACTCATATCTATCTTTTGTTACTTACAAAATACAACAAATCATAAATTTCATATTATATTCATATGAGTTGGTAAAAAAGTTAAACTCATAATTGAATCGTTTATTAATTATGTTAAATTAAAATATTAATTATTTGAAAAATAGTCAAGTTACTATATCAGTTATCAACTTATAATTATTTAATACTTATATTTTTAAAAATATATATAATTTAAATATCTAGTTATAAATAAATACACACATACACATATATATATATGTGGCACATCAAAGTTACTTTTACTTTTACTAGTTATATTTTCTAATTATTAGTATAAATATTTATTTTAAAAAATACTTTTCAAGCTCATGTAAAGTCAATAGCCTGTTTGGCCAAATACACCCAAAATGTTCACTTTTTTTTTT
>MCJB01049635.1:40527-58417 GCA_002018475.1 Nicotiana obtusifolia
GGGGGGGGGGGAGAGGGAGACGAGGAACTTGAAAAAGGTATCAAGGCACAAAAAGATAAAAGAAATGATCTCAATGAGAAGAGAAGGCAAGAAAAGAAAAGAACAAAAAGAAAAATGCAAAAATTTAATAAGTGGAAGGGTTGAGTTGATCAAAAAAGAGGTAATGGTCCCAAACATGGAGAAATCAAAAGGGAGAAAAAGAATGAAATGATCAAGAAAGAGTTATGTTAAGTCTCTCTAGTCCCCAATGATAAGAAAGTGCCTGTAAGAATTGGCAGAGATGTGAGCCGAGAAATGAAAGATGGAGTGCTTAAGGAAAGGTGTAACCAATCATCTATACTGTATGCGACCCTAATCCATAAGCCTTCATTACATCCCGAAAGAAGTCCTACTTGATTTCAAGCCGAATGAGCTTACATTAGTGGCGGTCTACATGAGAGGCAAGCCTATGGTACTTGAAGCCATACTTGTGGCATTCTCTTGAGAGAGATGAGTGAACCTTTTACAAATCTTTGGAGAGTGCTAAATTTCTTAAGTGAGCCTGGAAAATGGAAAGTGGAGGAGGAAGTGTTTGGAGTCCACCATGACCTACATGATAGAGCAAGAGTTCTTGATGAGTGAAGTCAATTCTTGAAGCTCAAATGTCACATTAGAACTATATGTGAATGAATGTTTAACTTGTCGCCTTGTTGATAATACATGAGTAGTGTGGGTAATTGTTGGTCCCAACTGATGTGTGGAGGGCTTACCTTTGATTCGCTGAAATGACCCTTAACTTTTGGAGGTGGAAACTAATTTATTTGCTTGAGGACAAGTAATGACTTAAGTTTGGGGGAGTTGATAAGTGGGGATTTTGACTGCTTATTAGCACTTTTTAGCTTTTGTTTTAGTTCAAAAGTATTAAATTTTGATCCCCAAACTAATGAAATTATGCAAAATTGCAGGAATGCTGGAAGTTTAAGTCTCCTGAGATGAAATCCGACTCAAAAAGGAGTATTCCGAAGCACAAAACAATAAAGGGCGCAGAAGCACAAATGTGCGGTCCACAAAAGTAATTTTGCGACCGCAAAAGAAATTGCAGACCGCAGAATTCCATATGCGGCCGCAAACCAAGAAGAAAGATTTCGCAGAACTTTCGACAATGTGCGAACCGCACATGAATTGTGCGGCCCCAGAACTGGGCTAAGAGTCGAAGATCAGAGAGTATGAAAAAAGACCAAGTCCAGGAGCCTTTGTGAATTGCGGACCGCATAAGAAATGTGCGGACGCAAAAAAATACCTCGCGGCCGCAGTCCAGAAATGTGCGACTACAGAAGATTGCCTCGCAGCTGTAGTTCAGAAATGTGCGGCCGCAGAACTCCACTTCCTACTAGTTGAAGAAATCTCCGCACATGGATTTGTGCAGCAGCACAACCTCCCAAGGGGAATTTTTGTCCGAGATTTTTGACTCTGTACGAATAGAAAAATTTCAGTAAATTAGGTAAAGTTTTAACATCTAAAGTTGCTGTAGCCATTTTTCTTTACTACTTTAGGAAGTTTTACATTATTTTGGTGTTTTAACATTAGATTTCATCAGTTTAATCTTCTATTATGAGTTTAATTAGCTTTTCATCTCTATTTTCTGCAATTTCCATTATGAGTAGCTAGACTTTTACTAGGGTTGTGACCTAACCCTAGTATGTAAACCTTATGGGTATCTAATTTAGTGCTTGTTTATGATTGGGTGTTGATTATTTAGCTTAGTTCATGCTTTAATTTTAGAATTAATGGTTACAAACATTGATTCATGCCTATTTGACTTAGTCTCTAATTGAGAAAGAGAGACCTAGTCTAGGATAACTTAACTAACCAAGAATTGGGTTAATTGAAAGATTGATTAACCTAATTAAAGGGTTCAACCTAGAGATAGTAATAATCCGACTTGAGCTCTTATTAACTGTTTTGGTTGATACGCATTTGGACTTGAGAAAGCCAAATTGGGCAAAACCACTCTTTGACCGAGAGGTATTGAGTGGGTAACATAGACTTGAGAGCTATAAGACACTCCAATCAACAAAAAAAGAATTAACGTCTTTATCCCATTAAGCAAACACCTAGGTTATGGTCACAACCCTAAACCTTTAATCCAATTGAAAAAACCTCAAAAAACATTTATTTATAATCTATTTTATTTATCTTGGATTCATTAGAGTAACAGTAGAAATAGAAAACAAAACCTTCTTGAGGAAGTGCAATCTTAGATAACCCATTTTCTTGTTTCAAATATATACTCCTAACTCCCATCATAACTCTCAGTGAATTCGACCCCGACTCCTAGTTGGGTAATTATTATTGCATACGACCATGTCATATCTCTTATTTAGGTGTGTTGTGGACGTGATCAATACTCATGCTACTCTTATGCATGTTATTTTTTGCAGATCCAGGTACCTCCTGCTAGCCTAGGTATTAGCGAGAGCTCAGCTGCGCAGACTTCAAGGTATGCCTGCCGGCATCCGCAGGCCTCGGAGTCCCCCTCTACTTAGACTATTCTATTTTTCTTATAACATTGATGTATAGGATTATGCAGTACTACTATTATGCAATTATTTCTTCATGAATTTTAGGCTTACCTAGTCTTAGAGACTAGGTGCAATTGCGACATCCTATGGAGGGAAATTTGGGTCGTGACAAGTTAGTATCAGAGCTCTAGGTTCATAGGTGATATAAGTTACAAGCAAGTTTAGTACAGTCTCGCGGATCAGTACTGGGACATCTGTACTTATCTTCAAGAGGCTATGAAACTATTAGGAAAAGTTTCACTTTTTTAATAGCTTATCGTGCGAATTTGTTGACTTCAAAATTCTAAATCTCTGTCTTTATATTCTCTTACAGATGGTGAGGACACTCACAACTGGATCTGATGATCAGACACCTGTTCCCCCTACTAGAGCTACGAGAGGCCGAGGTTGGGGCAGAGGCTGAAGACGGCCACGTGGTGTAGCTAGAGCACCTACACGAGCTTCTATTGAAGAGCCACCCATAGCTCACATTGGAGAGAAAGCACCTGAGACGCCTGTTATACCCTTGCACTTCAGGGGACTCTTGCCTAGTTTCTGAGCATGTTTGTCACCTTAGCTCAGGCGGGATTGATTCCACTTTCTCCTACCACGTCTCAGGCTGGGGGAGGAGCATAGACTCCCGCCGCTCGTACCCCAGAGCAGCGGGTGCAGGTTGACCAGGTCCCAGAGGTCATACCAGTGCAACCGGTTGTCCCGGTTCAACTCGAGGTTAGCGCAACAGCTTTTGTGGGGGTGCAGCTCAGGCTCGAGAGGTACAAGAAGTATTACCCTCTTACTTTCAGTAGTTTGGCTTCAGAAGATGCACATGGTTTTCTAGAGGAATGCCACCATATCTCCATACTATGGGTATTGTGGAGTCAAGTGGGGTCGCTTTCACTACGTTCCAGCTTAAGGGAGCGGCTTATCAGTGGTGGAGAGCGTATAAGTTGGGTAGCCCGGCTGAGGCAGCTTCACTCATGTGGGCTCAGTTCTTAGAGATATTCATGAGGGAGTTTTTTCCCTAGAGCCTTCGTGATGCATGGCGCGCAGAGTTTGAGCAATTACGCCAGGGTGCTATGATCATATCAGAGTATGCTGTCAGGTTTAGCATGTTGTCCGGACATGCACTAGCTTTAGTCTCTACTATCAGAGTGCGAGTTCGTCCATTTATCGAGGTGCTCAGCCCTGATATTAGATTTAGCATGGCTCGAGAGTTGGAGACTGACATCCCATACCAGCAGGCTGCGGAGATTGCTAGGAGATTGGGGGGTATGTGTGCCTGGGAGAGAGAGGGGAGGGAGGCTAAGAGGCCTCAATATTTTGGCACATATAGTGGTGACCTTGCCCTAGTTGCAGCCCGTCATGGTAGAGGCTATGTGAGCCGTCTTGTTCATGCAACACTTCCAGCTTCCAGTGCTATTCTGGCTACTCCCAGGCCTCAGGTTGTCTATTATTCTCCGCCACTGTCTAGTGCACCTCCTGCACAGGGTGTTTTCAGTGGTAAATCCAGCTGATCAGGCCCGAGCTAGTTCTAGCAACCACGTCCTTCGAGGGCTTGTTTCATATGGTGAGACTTTGACTAGACTCTAGAGGGGTTCCCCTCCATAGACTACTCAGGCCCCATGTATTTCACAGGGCACTTAGGCTTCTCAGGCCGTGGTTATAGCCTTAGTGGCCACTCCACCTGCACAGCCAGTAAGAAGTAGAGGTCAGGTAAATAGAGGTCGCCCTAGAGGGGGAGGTCAGACCATATATTATGCTCTTCCTACCATGACGGAGGTGGTTGCATCTGACAAAATTATCACAGGTATTGTTCCGGTTTGTCATAGAGATGCATCGGTCTTATTTGATCAAGGCTCCACTTATTAATATGTGTCATATTACGTTTCTCCCTATTTGGGTATATCCCGTGCTTCTTTGAGTTCTCCTGTCTATGTGTCTACGCATGTAGGAGATTCCATCATTGTCGACCGTGTGTATCGGTCATGTTTAGTTGTTCTTGGTGGTTTTGAGACCAGAGCCTATCTATTATTTCTCCGTATAGTAGATTTTGATGTTATCTTGGGTATGGACTGGTTGTCACCCTACCGTGCTATTCTTGATTGTCATGCCTAGGTAGTGACATTATCTATCCCAGGTTTGGCTCGATTGGAGTGAAATGGTACATTGGATATGTTCCAAACAGGGTGTTATGTTTCCTTAAGGCACAATAGATGGTTGGGAAGGGATGTGAAGCATATCTAGCCTTTCTGAGAGATGTCAGTATTGATACTCCTACCATTGAGTCAAGTCCGGTAATGAGGGATTATCCAGATGTATTTCCAGCGGATCTTCGGGCATGCCGCCCGATAGAGTTATCAATTTTTATAATGACTTGCTACCGGGAACTCAGCCTATTTCTATTCCATAACATATGGCCCTAGCAGAGTTGAAGGAGTTAAAGGAGCAGTTGCAAAAGTTGCTTGATAAGGGTTTCATTCGGCCCAGTGTATCACCTTAGGGGTGCTCCAATCTTGTTTGTAAAGAAGAAGGATGGTTCGCTGTACATGTGTATTGATTATCGACAGTTAAACAAGGTGATAATGAAGAATAGGTATCCATTGCCACACATTGATGACATATGTGATCAGCTACAGGGTGCCAAAGTGTTCTCAAAGATTGACTTGCGTTCAGACTATCATTAGTTGAAGATTCAGGAGTTGGATATTCTAAAGACTTTTTTCAGGACTTGGTATGGTCATTACGAGTTTCTTGTGATGTTATTTGGGCTAACCAATGCCCCAGCAACATTCATGTACTGGATGAACAGAGTTTTCCATTCTATCTTGACTCATTCGTCATTGTGTTTGTTGACGACATCTTGGTGTACTCCCAGAGCCGGGAGGATCATGAGCAGCACCCTGAGGACCGTGCTTTAGACCTTGAGAGAAAAGAAGTTATATGCAAAATTTTCAAAGTGTGAATTCTGGCTTGATTCGGTGGTATTTTTGGGTCATGTCGTGTCGAATGAGGGGATTAAGGTAGATCCGAAGAAGATTGAAGTAGTGTAGAGTTGGTCTAGACTGTCTTCAGCTATAGAGATTCGTGAGTTTTCTTGGTTTGGCAGGGTATTATCGTCAATTTGTAGAGCGTTTCTCATCTATTGCTACACCGATATCCAGATTGACCTAGAAGGGGGCTCCATTCAGGTTGACCAAGGAGTGTGGGGAGAGCTTTCAAAGTGTTGGTGTTGCCTACAGGTTCATGGTTTTATACTGTGTATTGCAATGCGTTGCGTGTTGGCCTCGGTACGATATTGGTGCAAGACGGTAGGGTGTTTGCCTATGCATCTAGAAAGCTGAAGGTACATGAGAAGAACTATCCTGTCCATGACCTTGAGTTAGCAGCGATTGTTCATGCCTTGAAGATTTGGCGGCACTATTCGTAAGGTGTCCCTTTAGAGATCTATTCCGACCACCGGAGTCTACAACATCTTTTCAAACAGAAGGATGTTAACTTGCAGCAGTAAAGATGGCTAGAGGTTCTTAAGGACTATGATTTCACCATACTATATCATCCCGGGAAGGCCAATGTGGTGGCCGATACGTTTAGTTGAAAGGTGAGATCGTGGGAAGTTTGGAATATCTACCGGCAGCAAAGAGGCCATTAGCATTGAATGTTCAAGGCTTGTCCAACCAGTTTGTTAGATTGGATGTTTCAGAGCCGAGTCAAGTTTTGGCTTGAGATACGTTGAGTTGAAAGGTGAGATCTTGGGAAGTTTGGAATATCTACCGGCAGCAAAGAGGCCATTAGCATTGAATGTTCAAGGCTTGTCCAACCAGTTTGTTAGATTGGATGTTTCAGAGCCGAGTCAAGTTTTGGCTTGTGTGGTTTCACGGTCTTCTTCATATGATCGTATCAGAGAGCGTCATTATGACGAAACCCATATGTTTGTCCTCAAGGACACGGTTCAGCACGGCAATGCCAAGGACGTCACTATTGGGGATGACGGTGTGTTACCGATGTAGGGCAGGCTATGTGTGCCCAATATAAGTGGTTTGCATGAGTTGATTCTTTAGGAGGCCCACAGTTCCCGGTACTCCATTCATCCGGGTGCCGCTAAGATGTATCAAGACTTGAGGCAGCACTATTGGTGGATGAGGATGAAGAAATACATAGTGGAGTATGTAGCTCGGTGCCTAAATTGTCAGTAGGTGATGTATGAGTATCAGCAGACTAGTGGATTGCTTCAGAAGCTAGAGATTCCAGAATGGAAATAGGAGTAGGTTACTATGAATTTTGTTGTTGGGCTCCCACGGACTCGAGGAAGTTCGATGCAGTACGCGTGATTATGGATAGGTTGACCAAGTAGGCTCACTTCATTTTAGTGGTGACTACTTATTCTTCAGAGCAGTTGGCTCAGGTTTATATTCGTGAGATTGTCAGACTTCATGGCGTGCCGGTATCCATCATTTCTGACCGGGGTAAACAATTTACATTGTAATTTTGGAGGTCCGTATAGCGTGAGTTAGGAATGCGGTTGAGTTGAGTACAACATTCCACCCTCAGACGGATGGACAGTTCGAGCGCACTATTCAGATATTGGAGTATATGCTCCATGCATGTGTAATGGAGTTTGGGGTTTCTTGGGATCAGTTCTTGGCACTTGCAGAGTTTGCCTACAACAACAGCTATCGGTCGAGCATTCAGGTGGCTTTGTATGAGGTCTTATATGGGCAGATGTGTCGGTCCTCGATGGTTTGGTTTGAGCCGAGCGAGCCTAGGCTATTGGGTACAGACTTGGTTCAAGATACTTTGGACAAGGTAAAATTAATCCAAGATCGGCTTCGCACAGCCCAATATAGAAAGAAGACTTATGTGGATCGGAGGGTTCGTGACGTTGAATTCATGGTTGGGGAACGGGTCTTGCTCCGGATTTTTCCCATGAAGGGTGTTATGAGATTCGGGAAGAAGGGAAAGTTGAGCCCTAGGTATATTGGACCTTTTGAGATTCATGAGAGGATTGGAGAGGTGGCCTACAAGCTTGCACTGGCACCTAGTCTAGCTACAATTCTTCCAGTATTCCATGTTTCTATGCTTCAGAAGTATCCAGTGATCTGTCTCATGTGTTAGACTTCAGCTCAGTCTAGTTGGACAAGGATTTGTCTTATGTTGAGGAGCCGGTGGCCATTTTGGACAGGCAGGTCCGAAAGTTGAGGTCGAAGAAAATTGCTTCAGTGAAAATTCAGTGGCGGGGTCAACAAGTTGAGGAGGTGACTTGGGAGACCGTGCATGATATGCATAGTTGTTGTCCTCATCTGTTCACCACTTCAGGTATGTCTCTATACTCGTTTGAGGATGAAGGTTTGTTTTAAAAGGGGGAGGATTTAATAATCCGGCCTATTATTTTTAGTATTTTAGCCCCGATCCCCTATTTATTGCCTCCTCTATGTTATATTGTGGTTATGTAACTTTCCAGGGGTTTTTGGTTTTGGTTTCGGGCGAGTTTCGGGGTAGAATGGGACATATAGTGTCTAAGTTGGAGCTTTAAGTTGAAAGAGTTGACCGTAGTCTGACTGTTATATAGACAACTCCGGAATGGAGTTTTGATGGTTCCAATAACTCCATATTTTGATTTTAGACTTAGGAGCGTATCTGAATGTTGATTTTGCGGTCCATAGGTCGTTTAAGAGTGAATTGGAGAAAGTTAGAAAGTCGAAGGTTTGGAAGATTTGGAATGTTTTACCGGGAGTTGACATTATTTATATCGGGGTCGGATTTTGATTTCGGAAGCTGGAATAGACCCTTCATGTCATTTATGAATTGTGTGCAAAATTTGAAGTCAATCGGAGGTTGTTTGGTGAGAATCAATATTAGTTTTGGAATTCAGAAGTTCAAAGTTTCATAGGCTTGAATTGGGTTGCAATTCCTTGAATCGGTGTTGTTTGATGTGGTTTTTGACCTCGAGTAGGTCCGTTATTTGTTTTGAAACTTGTTGGTACATTCGAACTGGGTCTCGTGGGCCCCGGGTGTGATTCGGATTGAATCCAGAACAAAATTTGACTTGTTCATGTTGCTGAAGTCCCAGGCCTGATGGTGTCATCGCACCTGCGGAGAGATTGACAGCAAGTGCGGAATCGCGGGTGCGGAAGGTGAAGCGCATAAGCAAAAAGGAGAGCCTAGGGCTGGGCTCATAGGTGTGGACACCTGGGTGCAGGTGGGCCTTCGCAGGCGCGGACATTTCTCGCGTAGAAGCGGAACTTGGGAAGAGCCTTTGGGCAGGAGCACAAATGCGGTCGTTTCTCCGTAGAAGCGGGCTCGCAGGTGCGAGCGATTGTCCGCAGAAGTGGAACCCCTGGAATTGAGTGGGGACCGCACCTACGATGGTTTTTCCGCAGGTGCGGCGTCACAGATGCGACTAAAGGCCCGCAAAAGCGAATTTGCTAGGCAAATAAGGCCTAATTTCATGATCTATATTTGGACTTAGAGAGCTCGGTTTGTGGCGATTTTTCGGGAGATTTTCAAGGAAGATATTGGGGGTAAGAAATTGTAATTCGATTTTGGTTAAATTACACGGATCTATTGTTATTTCCATCATTTAATTATTGTTTTGGAGTTGGAAATATAGGGAAAAGTTTGTAATACTTCTTAGGCTAAAATTTGGGGATTTGAAAGGAGATTTGAGTTCATATTTGAGTAATTCTTGTATGGTTGGACTCGTTATCGAATGAGTGTTCGGACTTTGTAACTTTGGTCGTGCTCCGAAACGCAGGCCCGGGTTGACCCTTTTAGTTAACTTTTTATTTCATTGCAAGGATCATAATTTTATTGTTCGAAATAGTTTCCTATATTTTATATTTATAATAAGAAGTTGTTTTGGCTAGATTCGAGTCGTTCAAAGTTGGATAATCGAGCGAAAAGCCTACAAGTGGATTAAGTTAGCGTGTTTCGAGGTAAGTGTCTTGCTTAACTTTTTGTGGGGGAATTGCCCCTTAGGATTGGTGTTGCTTTGTGATAATTTTGATGTATGAAAGCCGTGTATGCGAGGTGACGAGTGTATACACGGGCTAAATGTGGAAATATACTCATTTTGGCTATATTGATTCCTTTCATGCCTTAATTGAGTTATCTTAGCATGTTATCTTCATCATCATTAGTCTATTTTACATGCTCTATTTGTGTTAGCTCTTATTTGTTAGTTGCGCTAGATGTTTCCTTGAAGTTCTTGTTTCCTTTGATCCACATTCATTATTTAACGTTTGAATTCTTACTTGAAGTTATTGTTCTTGGTATATCTTATTGTTGAAATTGGTATTGAGTTATAAAGGTCATTATTCACATTGAGGCAAAGTGTTAAGTCGTGAAGTTCTATTCTGTTGAGTTATTCACATCCGGTTGTTATAGTTGAGACTTATTATGAAGACATTGTTATTTTTGATTGCTTTGGCAAGTTGTGATATTGGGCACTTGAGGTGCGATTTGTGATATGTTGTGATATTGATACGCATGCGGTGGTATAAGGTTTTGGGGTTGATACGCATGCGGTGAGATAAGGTAGGCTTAATATGCGTGGCTAGTAAGGGAACTACTAGAAGTCATGCGGTGTGATAAGGTGGGCTAAAATGCGGGATACTATATCGGAAAAAGAATTTTCAAAAAAAAATTCAAGGCTCCCGCGGTGATTTAAGGAAATATTGTAAATTACTTTTGTGATTTGAGACTACGAGGCGGTACCTCGGTACTGACTCCTGTTGGTATTTCTATGTTGCCGCACTTGTCTTTGACTGTTTTGTTTCCTTAGCATATCATTCCCTGTTTTCTCCGTGTTGTATTGTTTGCTTTAGTTTCATGTAGCTAGCCATGATATGGTATTGTTGTTTCAATTTCAGTGCTACCTTTTCTACCCTGCTATTAACTTGTAAAGTTTTTCTTATTTATTCTAGTAGGGCCTTGATCTGACCTCGTCACTACTCTACTGAGGTTAGGCTTGGCACTTACTGGGTACCGTTGTGGTGTACTCATGCTATGCTTCTGTACATCTTTTTATGTAGATCCAGGTACCTTGTCACGACCCTAATTCCCCTCCGTAGGATGTTGTGATGGCACCTAGTCTCTAAGACTAGGTAAGCCTAACATTCATGCAGAAATGACTAATGCAATAATTTTAAGTCTCAATACTTCAACAACTATATAAAAAATAAAATCTGCAACTCAACATATACAGCTCCCAAAACCCGGTGAAACACAAGTCACAGCTCTAAGTAGTACTGAATAATCTATACATCGATGTCTATAAAAAGGATAATGAAATAAAAGAATCTAGGTTGAAGGAGACTCCTAGGCCTGCGGACGCTGGCAGGTGTCCCTTGACGTCTCCACGCACGGACTCAACTCACCGACGTCAGGACTGGTAGGAGGTACCTGGATCTGCACAAAAAGATGTGCAGAACCGTAGCATGAGTATACCACAATAGTACCCAGTAAGTGCCAAGCCTAACCTCGGTAGAGTAGTGATGAGGTCAGGTCAAGGCCATACTGGAATAAATAAAAGACGGAACAAGTGTAAGGTAATGACCGTAATGAAATTGAAGCCACAATAGCATATAGAGGTTGGCTACATTGAACTAAAGCAAATAGTGCAACACAGAGAAAATAATTAATAACATGCTAAGGAAGCAACAACCAAAGACAAGTGCAAAATGGAGAAATGCAAACAAGAGTCACTACCGAGGTACCGCCTCGTAGTATCAAATCACATGAACAAATCATAATCTTTCCTTATATCACAGAGGGGGCTTTTATATTTAGTTTTGAAAATTATTTTCTCTAAATAGCATCCCGCGTTTAAGCCCTCCTTATCACACCGCATGACTTCTAGTAGTTCCCCTACTAGCCACGCATATCAAGCCCAGCTTATCTTACCGCATGCATTTCAACGCCAAAATCTTATACCATCGCATGCGTATCAATATCACAATGTATCACAAATCACATCTCAAATGCCCAATATCACAACTTGCCAGAGAAACCATACAACAAAAGTATTTTCACAGTAAAGAGCCCATGGCTCAACCACAATGTACACAAGAGTCTCAGCAATAACAACCGGAATGTACAACTCAACAGCATGGTGTTTCACAACTTAAAACTTTGCTTCAATGTGAATCACGACCTTTATATCTCAATACTAATTTCAATACCAAGATATTCCACGATTTGACAACTTTAAGTAAAGAGTTCAACGATCAAATACTGAATACGGAATAAAGGAAACAAGAACGTTAATTAAATATGTAGGGGAATTAAAATGTAAAAGAATAAGACAAGTAGACATGTGATAGACTAGAAATGATGACTACAATATGTTAAGGTAACTCAATTACGACATGAAAGGGATCTACATAGCTAAAATCGGTAATTTCCACATTTAGCCAGTGTATGCACTCATCACCTTGCGTACCCGACTTTCATATATCACAATTATCCCAACCAACACAAATCATAAGGGGTAATTTCCCCACACAAGGTTAGGCAACTCACTTACCTCAAAACACGCTAACTCAATCCGCTAGTAGGCTCTTTCCTTCAATTATACAACTCCGGACGACTCGAATCTGGCCAAAAAAGCTTTATACTATAAATATAGACTATAAGAAGCTATTTCGAACAATAAAATTACGATCTTTGAAAAGAAATAAAAAGTCAACTCAAAAAAGCCAATTGGGCTCGCGTCTCAAAACCTGACCAAAATTACAAAATTCAAACACCCATTCGATAGCGAGTCTAACCATAACTCTTCAGTTATCGTGAAATTTCTCAGGGCTCTTCTCTATGAAGAATGCCTCCTCGTTCTTCGTCCATTCCCGTTCGATGGAGAAAGAACTTCTTTCGGGTGGTTGGTCAGGCTTACTTAGGCCGAGTAAGCAACTTTAGAAATTTCGTATACAGGTTTTCAGTATTAGAAAGGTCTGGGTGATTGCAGTATATTTTGGCCTGTAGTTAGCTCCGCTTAAGGTAGTGAAGTGAGCCATTAGCTCAGATTCTGCATTTACATCATTAGCTCAACTAGGGAATCAAGCACCCAATCCGATAAGAGCATCAAACACGAATCACGTCAGAGACGGGAGAAATAACATAGTAGTAAAGAAAGCACATAAACCCATTCCTTCGTAAATGGCGCCATAGCCAACGCTCTATCTAAAAACCATTCTTTCTTTTAGGCCGGTAGGGGGAACCTTCCGCATGAAAGCGAAGGAAGCGACCGGTAAAGAAATGCAAAGAGAAGGGGAATGGTTAGTGGTGACGGCATAGGACACAGAAAGTTCCTTCTCTCTCTTTTGAATCCTAGGAATTGCCTCAGAATGAATTACTCAAATCCGACCTCAAGTCACCTTTCAAATCCCCATATTTTAGCCTAATGAGTTTCACAAATTTTCCCCAAATTTCCAACTCAAATCCCTAATTAGATGATAAAACAACAATAAATTTCTGTAATTTAACCAAAACTGAGTTGGGAAATCTTACCCTAATAATCTCTCTAAAAATCTCCCAAATATTCGCCTCAAACCGACCTCTCCATGTCCAAATTATGAAATATGAGATAGAACCCTCATGTTTGAAATTTAAGTTCTGCTGCCAGTGATTTACACATCGCGATCGCGGAAATCCCTTTGGGATCGCGTAACACAATTCTGCCTAGCTCTAATTTACACTTTGTGATCGCATGTAATCAATCGCGAATGCGATGAACAAGCTGCCTCTCCTTCGTGACCGCATCCCAGGCCACGTGAACGTAGTACAAACTGCCTCAGCCCCAACCTCGCCATTTCTTCTATGCGAATGCGACTTTTTTCATGCATTCGCAATTCACTGAAAGCAAACCTTCCGCGATCGCAGACCTCTTCTCCCGATCGCGTGGAGAAAATTTCCTCTAGTGCCAAACTACTCTTCGCGATTACATTAATCCACTCGCAATCGCGTATAAGGAAAGCAGAAGCACCAGATTCAACAATTTCAAGGTTTTGAAATGCGACAAACATGATTCGGATTACGCCCGAGGCCCCCCGGACCTCAATAAAACATAGGGTATGGCTTAAAATATCATACGTACACGCTCGAAGTGTCAAATCACAACAAGCAACACTAGAATCACGAATTGCACATCGATTCAAGCCTAAGGAACTTATGAACTTTCGAATTCCAAAACTAATGCCAATTCATACCAAAACCACTCCAATCGACTTCAAATTTCGCACACAAGTCATAATTGACATTACGAACCTATTCCAACTTCCAAAATCGGATTCTGACCCAGATATCAATAAAGTCAACTCCCGGTTAAACTTCCCAACCTTCCAAACCTTAAATTTTCTAACTGCCAATTCATGCTGAAATGACCTACGGACCTCCAAATCAACATCCGAAAATGCTTCTAAGTCCAAAATCACCAACTGAATTATCAAAACCATCAAAACTCCATTCCGAAGTTGTCTACGCAAAAGACAAACTACGATCAACTCTTTCGACTCAAAGTTCCAATTTAGGGACTATGTATCCATTTCACTCCGAAACTCACCCAAAACCAAAACAAAACACCCCGGCAAGTGACATAATCAAAATAAAGCATAGAGGAGGCAATAAATAGGGGATCGAGGCTAAAACACTCAAAACGACCGGCCGGGTCGTTACATCCTCCCCTTCTTAAAATAAACGTTCGTCCTCAAATGAGTATAGAGACATACCTGAAGTGGTAAAAAGATGAGGATAACGGCTATGCATATCATGCTCGGTCTCCCAAGTCACCTCCTTGACTAGGTGACCACTGCACTGAACCTTCACTAAAGCAATGTTCTTCGACCTCAACTTTTGGACCTGCCCGTCCAAATGGCCACCGACTCCTCAACATAAAACAAATCCTTGTCCAACTAAACTGAACTTAAATCTAGCACATAGGACGTATCACCATGATACTTCCGGAGCATAGAAACATGGAATACTTGACGAACTGCAGCTAGACTAGGTGGTAGTGCAAGCTTGTAGGCTACACTCTCCAATGCTCTCAAGAATCTCAAAGTGTCCGATATACCTAGGGCTCAACTTGTCCTTCTTCCCGAACCTCATAACACCCTTCATGGGCGAAACTCGGAGCAAGACCCGCTCCTTAACCATGAATGCAACGTCGCAAACTTTCTGATCCACATAACTCTTATGTCTAGATTGGGCTGTGCGAAGCCGAACTTGAATCAATTTAACCTTTTCCAAAGCATCCTAAACCAAGTCTGTACCCAATAGCCTAGCCTCACCCAGCTCAAACCAACCCACCGGACAGCGACACCGCCTCCCATACAAAGCCTCATATGGAGCCATATGAATGCTCGAGTGATAGCTGTTGTTGTATGCAAACTATGCAAGCGGCAAGAACTGATCCCAAGAACCTCCAAACTCCATCATACACGCATAGAGCATATCGTCCAATAACTGAATTGTGCGCTCAGACTATCTTTCTATATGTGGGTGAAATGCTATACCCCGTATGCCTAACTCGCGATGTACGGCCTTCTAGAATCATGATGTAGATTGTGTACCCCGGTCAGAGATGATGGATACCGGCATGCCATGAAGTTTGACAATCTCGCTAATATAGACATGAGTCAGCTGCTCTGAAGAATAAGTAGTCACCACTGGAATGAAATGAGCCAAGTTGGTCAACCTTTCCACAATCACCCATACTGCATCGAACTTCCTCTGAGTCCATGGGAGCCCAACAAAAAGTCCTTAGTAATCCACTCTCATTTCCACTCTAGAATCTCTAATGAAGTAATCCACCTGGCCCCTGATGCTCATACTTCACATGTTGACAATTTAGGCACCGAGCTACATACTCCACTATGTACTTCTTCATTCTCATTCACCAATGTCTCAAGTCCAGATACATCTTGGCGGCACCCGGATGAATGGAGTACCGCGAACTGTGGGCCTCCTGAAGAATCAACTCACACAAACCATCTACATTAGGCACGCATAGCCTACCCTGCATCCGCAAGACACCGTCATCCCCAATACTGATCTCTTTTGCATCGCTGTGCTGAACCGTGTCCTTGACGAAAAGCAAATAGGGGTCGTCGTACTGACGCTATCAGATACTATCATATAGAGAAGATCGAGAAACCACAAAAGCAAAAACTCGACTCGGCTCCGAGACATCCAAAACTTGATTCGGCTCATCTCCGCTGCCGGTAGATATGCTAAACTGCCCAAGCTTTCCGCCTTATGACTCAAGGCATCGGCCACCACATTAGTCTTCCCGGGATGATATAGAATGGTGATGTCATAGTCCTTATGCAACTCTAACGACCTTCGCTGCCATAAGTTAAGATCCTTCTGTTTGAACAGATGGTGTAGACTCCGGTGGTCGATATAGACCTCACAAGGGACACCGTACAAATAGTTCCGCCAAATCTTTACGGCATGAACAATAGCTGCTAACTGAAGCTCGTGGACAGGATAGTTCTTCTCATGTACCTTCAGTTGTCTAGACGCGCAGGCAATCACCCTGCTGTCCTGAATCAACACCTCACCGAGGCCAATACGCGACGCACCACAGTACACAGTATAAGACCCTAAACCCCTAGGCAACACCAACACTGGGGCTGTAGTCAAAGCAGTCTTGAGCTTTTGAAAGCTTTCCTCACACTTGTTGGTCCACCTGAACGTAGCACCTTTCTGGGTCAATATGGATATAGGTGCCGCAATAGATGAGAAACCCTTTATGAATCCGCGATAATACCTTGCCGAACTAAGGAAACTCCGGATCCTAGTAGCTGACGATGGTTTGGGCTAACTCTGCACTACTTCAATCTTCTTCGCATCCACCTTAATCCCCACGCTCGACACTAGACTACCCGAAAACGCCACCGAATCAAGCTAGAATTCACACTTCGAAAATTTTGCGTACAACTTCTTTTCTCTCAAGGTCTGGAGCAAAGTCCTCAAGTGCTACTCATGATACTCCCGGCTCAGGGAGTACACCAAGATGTCGTCAATAAACACAATGACGAATGAGTCAAGATAGGGATGGAATACACTATTCATCAAGTACATGAATGCTGCTGGGGCATTAGTCTGCCCAAATGACATCACAAGGAACTCAAAATGACCATACCGAGTCGTGAAGGCAGTCTTCGGGATATTGGGCTCCTAAATATTCAACGGATGATAGCCTGATCGCAGATCAATCTTTGAAAACACTCTGGCACCCTATAGCTGGTCAAATAGGTCATCAATGCACGGAAATGGATAAATGTTCTTCACTGTAACCTTGTTCAACTATCGATAATCAATACACATGCACATAGAACCATTCTTCTTCTTTACAAACAAAACTGGAGCAACTCAAGGTGATACACTAGGCTGAATGAAACCCTTATCAAGCAACTTTTGCAACTATTCCTTTAACTCCTTCAACTCTGCTGGGGCCATATGATATGGTGGAATAAACATGTGCTGAGTTCCCAACAATAAATCAATACCAAAATCGATATCCCTTTCAGGAAGCATTCCTGAAAGATCTGCCGGAAATACATCTGGATAATCCCTTACTGCTGGAACTAACTAAACGATAGGAGTATCGACACTGACATCCCTAACATATGCTAGATACACATCACATCCTTTTCCAACCATCCGCTGTGCCTTAAGGAAAGACACTACCATGCTAGGAACATAATCTAAAGTACCTCTGCACTCTAAACACGGCAAACCTGGCATAGCCAATGTCATCGTCTTGGAGTGATAATCAAGGACAACATGATAGGGCGACAACTAGTCAATGTCTAAAATAACCTAGAAATCTACCATACTGAGCAACAATAGATCAGCTCTGGTTTCAAAATCACCAACAACAACTAAGTACGACTGATACACACGGTCAACAATAGTGGAATCTCCCACAAGCGTGGACACATAGACAGGGGAACTGAAAGAATCACGGGATATACGCAAATACGAAGCAAAATAAGGAGCCTGGATCAAATATGACTGATGCATATCTATGAAAAACTAGAACAATACCTGTGATAACTGAGGGATGCAACCACCTCCGTCCTAGTAGGAATAGCATAATATTTGGCCTGGCCTCCCCTCTAGGGCCACCTCTACCTACCCGACCTCCACCTCTAGCTGGCTATGCAGGTGGAATGGCAATTGGTGCGGTAACCACGGCTTGAGAAGCCTGAGGACCCGGTGGAAATGCGTGGGGCCTGAGTAGTCTGCGGAGGTCCACCCCTCCTGAGTCTACAGCAATCCCTCACCATATGACGAGTGTCAGCACGCTCAAAACAATCTCTCAAGGGATGTGGGTACTAAGACTGACT
>MCJB01049635.1:59717-90105 GCA_002018475.1 Nicotiana obtusifolia
CTAGGATTTGTAAGGTAAGGTTTAGCTCGGTATGTATTTGCTTAGGCATATAGGTGACACTACTCGAGCTTTTGTCCCCCTTACTAGTACTTTTCCTTTGCGGTTTGCTTTTACTATGAATAAAAACTTATAATTTGCCCAAAAAAAAGAAAGAACTGGAAAGACCAAATACTTAATGATCATCATAGAGTTTATAATACACTCTATGATGATATTACATATGATTATGCTTATAAAATGATATAATAGAAAGTAGTACAAATTAGATTGTTGTCCCTCCTTTTCTATTCTTGTAATCTCTTCTATTTGGAAATCTTTATCTTCCTCCTCCCGCCTCTTCAGAATATATTCAAAAATCATGATTTCTTCTTTGAACGGGTGGACATTTTGGACACGGTTGAGACAACCTGTTTTTGCTTAGCAACTCTCATTGGGAGTCGCCTAACATTTACCTCCTCATTCACTTTGCCATCCCAACTGTTATTCCTTGAATGAGATTGCGGACATTGTCCATTGTGCTCAGGTGAAAGACCATCTGTTATAGCATCCTTACCACGGCGTCGTTGTAACATTTCCTCTTCTTCTTTGTAAACAACTGGTATCTGAAGGGGAGTCGAAAATACCATTTGACTGGTTGTGCGAGGCTGCTCTAACTGTTGACAATACAATTCATCTTCCTCACTTTCGACATAAATCTCAGCAAGTAAGTTGAGCTGTAACTGTTGATGAGCTAGTTTTTGTGCAAGCATTGATAATGGTTCATGCCTCTTCTTGGCAGTGTGCTTTTTTGCAGAAACTTTAAGTTCAGCATTATCCCCAGATTTTGTAGTTGTTACTGCCTTTGAGTGCACTGGATTGCTTGGGATCAGTTGTTGCTGCTGCTGTCCAGTTTCAGTAGCCTTTGGATTTGTTTTTCTTACTGGATAAGAGATCATTGGACTGCTTATGCATTGTTGCTGCTGCGTGACAGATTGTGCATCCAGTGAAATCACTGCCATCGAGTGTATTGGACTGTCAGTGGTAAGTTGCTGCTGCTGCTGACCTTTGCGGGGACTGCTTTCATTTTTATGCTGGCCAGCTTTGGTAAGTGAAGTTGCTATACTGGTGCAAATTTGCTGTTGCGGTTGCCCAGATTGTGCTAGAAAGTCTAGTCGATGCTGCTGCTCCTGCTACTGTACAACCATTGGACTGCTTCTTTGTGTCTGTTTTCCTGCTGTCCAGCTTTCGCAGGTGCTAAGGCATTTGAAATCACTGCCTGCTGCTGCCCAGCTAGGGGTATCACTGTCTGCTTTGTCGAAACTGCTGAATAGTTCCTGGGAGCTTGAGTGATTTTTAGGTTAAGCTGACTGTTGTGGTTTGGTGATAGTGGAGATGATGCTACTGATCGCAGGTCCTCCTTGTCACTCTCAATGGACTCCCCATCATAATCATCCCTCCAGTCCACTTCTTCGTCGTCAACTTGATCAGCCCAAGATTTTGTAACCAAATCAAGCTGCCCAGATGCTCGTTCATGTTCATCAAAAGAAAGCTCCGACTGTGAAGGTATTTCCAAGACAGGGGTGTTCAAGGTGACTAATGGCATATTGGTATGAACCATCGTTGCATTTTGGGCGTCCTTTATTATCTTTTCTACGTGAGGGATCGAAAACTGTAGCGTTGGAGTATTGGAACAGTTGTCCGACAACTCCCTAGCCTCCAAATATGAACCTAACACAGCTGGTTCACTCCCAGCTTTTACAACCTCTGCTATTGCAGTCTTAGCAGTAGCTGCTCGATCAAGAGTCTGGGACACCTGCTTCGAAGCTATACTCTGCCCAGGCCTAGCCTTACTGCTCCTTGCATCACTCGTAATTTGGCCCTTACCAACAACTGTATTGCCTAAATCATTCTCACTATGTTCCTGTTCAAAGGCTAAAGCATTAAAAGCATTAGAACATGTAACCTTTGATGCTGCATCTTCCTGTTTTTTCTGGTCTGTTGCAACCTTTTTGTTAGGTGTTACAACTGACCAAACCTTATTTGACTATATTTTTCCACCAGCATTCCTTTCTGGAGAAGTACAAACTCCAGTAGGTTTCTCGATGGCCAGTGCATTTTGCTCTTTTCCAGTTCCACTCTGCAGATGTGTAGCCTCGCAGACCTCTGCCTTAGAAGTTTTCAAAGCTGCGTACTCCAACTCTCGTTCATCTACATGTTCAGTAGAAATTCCAGCCCTCCAATGAGTTGCCTGAGTAGCAGCAGTAGCGATACTATCCACCCTTTTCGCAGTTTTATGTTGTCCAGTCGCATTATCGGGAATGTCTCTGTTAACAGCCCTCCGTGCACTGTCCCTTGCTTCCAACTGACCATGATCCTCTGAATCAACTAAAACCTGTTGCACTCCCTTATTTTTCTTAGTTCTTTTTGCATTTAACAGCTGTCTTGCATCTCCCTTAAATTGCTCGATATTGCTCATCTCATTACTTATAAATAGTGCATGATCAGCAACTTTTTCAGTGTTAGTTCTCTTCCCCTGCATCCCTCGACATGATCTTTTATCATGCGCTTGATGCTTACAGTATGTGCAATATTTTGGGATATTATCATATACAATCTGCTGATAAAATTCAACTGTTTTCCCGGATATTTTATCGACGATGAGTAGCTTAACTTTACTAGGATGTTTGTCCAGTAAGTCAAGCAACACCTTAACGCTAGCGGCACTTGGTCTTGTACGATCTTTTGTTGCTTTGTCCACCGCAAGTGGTTTTCCTACTGCTGAGGCAATTGACAGTAGTGACTTTTTTGCAAAAAAATTTTGCGGCAGTTCTAGAAACGAGATCCAAACTACTGCTGTCGATGTTTCCTCTCTAGGATTAAATCCTAAAGTCCATGGAAAAGTTCGGAAGAAGAATTCCTCTCCTTTGGCTTGAACATATCCTGTCGTCCTTGATAAGAATTGAATATAATCCTCATATAAATCAAATCTTATCAGTAAATGTCGGAATTCCAGTTGGCCAATGTTACAGCAGCCCTTAATGCCGAACTGTTTTGGAAAAATCTATCGAAGCTCGTGCAATTCTGGTTTTCCATACGAAAATTTGAAGACGACAGCTTGCTGTTTCCTTCTTCTCTTGTAAATTAATTAACCTCATCCATTGTGAATTCAATGGTTGGTTCACCATGAACGAGCGTAACAGGGAGCAACTCCTTTTTCGCCGATGTTGCGGCAGCTTGTTTCCAATTCATTTGCGCTTGTGGATTGGAATTATAACCTGGTTCCTGTTGTTTTGTAGCTTGCGCGCCCACTGCCAATATCTGAGGAACAACATTATCTGTATTGATATTTTGTCGAACACCCGGCGTGCTCGACTCTGCAGCGACACCTTTTGTAAATGTTGTTGGGATTGCCTCAACGAGAATTGTTTTTGAGGGTCGGGAAACAATATTCTCAACAGCAGGAATTGATTGGCATCGATTTTGAGCCAAATTGTTAACCTGAGCTTGATATGCGAACCTTCTCTGTTCTTCGCAATTCTTGAAAGAATTTGATGCTTGTTGTTGCTGGGCTTCTGTTTGTTTGTTGTTAGGAAGTGCTCCTGATGATTGGGGATTAGCAATTATACCAGGAACGAGCTTTGAAGTTGTGGAACCGCTGATGCGACGAGTTGCTACAGTGTTCGCGATTTTGTTTCACTGGCTTGAAGCGTTTTCGTGACTGTTTTGAGCTGTGGTTTGTTGGGGATAGTACGCCATGAGAAGGCGCGTCTTTTGGAGGTGGTCCGGTGGTATTTCACCGGCGGACGACTGAGCGGCATGCATTCTCGCATGACCGCGTCACTGTTCTAAAAAATCGCCTCTTCTGAGAGAGAATTTTCGTTGTATATTTTTGTAAGCCTTGATCTCGAGGCCTCTTTGCCTACTTCTCCTCCATTTCCCGGGCCCACATACCCTCCAATATGCGAGCGATCACCACTACCTGCAGGTATGGGATGTCCATCTCCAAATCTCGTGCCATGCTGAATATGATACCAGGGTTGAGCCCCTCAATAAATCGACGAACTCGCTCTCTGACCGTAGCAACCAAGGCTTGTCCAAGCCTGGAGAAATCACTAAACCAGACTGCATACTCTGATATGGTCATAGCACTCTGATGCAACTGCTCAAACTCTGCACGCCAGGCATCCCTAAGACTCTAGGAGAAAACTCCCTCATGAACATCTCTGAGAACTGATCCTAGGTGAGTGAAGCTGCGTCGGCCGGGCTACTTATCTCATACGTTCGCCACCACTGATAAGCTGCTCCCTTAAGCTAGAACGTAGTGAAAGCAATCCCACTCGACTCCACAATATCCATATTATAAAGGATACGATAACACTCCTCAAGAAAACCCTGGGCATCATTTGAAGCTAACCCACTAAAGGTAAGAGGGTGGTACTTCTTATACCTCTTGAGCCTGAGCTGCTCCCCCTTCGAAGCTGCTGCCCTAACCTCCGGCTGAATGAGAACAACCAGCTGCATTAGTATGATCTCTAGGACCTGGTCAACCTGGACCTGCTGCTCTGGGTTGCGTGCGGCAAGAGTCTGTGCTCCTCCCTCGGTCTGAGATGTGGCAGGAGCAAGTGGAATTAACCCCGCTTGAGCTAGAGTTCCAAACATGCTAAAACGCTAGGCGAGGGTCTCTTGGAGTGCTGGGATAGTAACAAGCATCTCAAGTGCCTCCTCTCCAATTGGAGCTACGGGTGGCTCCTCTGTAGCAGCTCGGGCAGGTGCTCTGGCTGCACCATGTGCCCGTCCTCGGCCTCTTCCCTGACCTCTCACGGCTCTAGCAGGGGGCGCGAGTATCTGATTATCAGAGCCAGTTGTGCGTGTCCTCACCATATGTGAAAGAATAGAAAGACAGAGATTTAGACTTTTGAAGTCAACAAATTCGCACGATAAGGAATTAAAGAAGTGAAACTTTTCGTAATAGTTCCATAGCCTCCTGAAGACAAGCGCAGAAGTCTCCATACTGATCCGCAAGACTCTACTAAACATGTTTGTGACTCATAACACCTATGAACCCGGAGCTATGATACCAAGTTGTCACGACCCCAATTTCGCTCCATAGATGTTGTGGTGGCACCTAGTCTCTAAGACTAGGTAAGCTAACATTCATGCAGAAATGACTAAAGCAATAATTTTATGTCTCAAAACTTCAACAAATATATAAAATATAAAATCTGCAACTGAACATGTACAAATCCCAAAACCCGACGAAGTACAAGTCACAACCTATAAGTAGTACTGAATAATCCTATACATCAATGTCTATGAAATGGATAATGAAATAAAGGAATCTAGGTAGAAGGGGGCTGCGTGCAATGCAGACGCTGGCAGGTGTACCTTGAAGTCTCCACGCACGGACAACTCACCGACGCTCGGACTGGTAGGAGGTACCTGGATCTGCACAAAAAGATATGTGGAAGCGTAGCATGAGTACACCACAACAGTACCCTCTAAGTGCCAAGCCTAACCGCGGCAGAGTAGTGATGAGGTCTGGTCAAGGCCATACTGGAATAAATAAAAGACGGAACAAGTGTAAGGTAATGACCGTAATGAAATTGAAGCCACAATAGCGTATCAAGGTTGGCTACACGGAACTAAAGCAAATTGTGTAACACGGAGAAAACAATTATTAACATGCTAAGGAAATGACAACCAAAGACAGGTGCAAAATGGATGAACGCCAACAAGATTCACTGCCGAGGTACCGCCTCGTGGTCTCTAATCACAAGATAAATCACAATCTTTTCTTATATCGCGCTGGGAGCCTTTACATCTTGTTTTGAAAATCATTTTCCCGAAATAGCATCCCGCATTTTAGCCCATCTTATCACACAACATGACTTTTAGTAGTTTCTCTACTAGCCACAGATATCAAGCGCACCTTTCTCACCGTATGCGTTTCAACCACAAAACCTAATACCACCGCATGCGTATCAATATCACAACTTATCACCAATCGCACCTCAAGTGCCCAATATCACAACTTGCTAGAGAAACCAAACAATAACAATATTTTCACAGTAAAGAGCCCATGGCTCAACCACAATGTACACAAGAGTCTCAACAATAACAACCAGAATGAACAACTTAATAGAATGGTATTCACAACTTAACACTTTGCCTCAATATGAATCTCGGCCTTTCTATCTCAAAACCAATTTCAACAACATGATATTCCACGATTTAACAACTTCAAGTAAAGAGTTCAATGATGAAATAATGAATACAGAATAAACAAAACAAGAACTTCAATTAGACATGTAGGGAAATTAGCATGTAAGAGAATAAGACAAGTAGACATGTGCAAAAAGACTAGAAATGATGACTATAACATGTTAAGGTAACCCAATTATGGCATGAAAGGGATCTACTTAGCTAAAACCGGTAATTTCCATGTTTAGCACGTGTACACACTTGTCACCTTATGTACTCAGCTTTCACATATCACAATTGTCACAACCAATACAAATCCTAAGGGGAAATTCCCTCACAACAAGGTTAGGCAAGTCACTTACGTCAAAACACGCTAACTCAATAGGCTAGTAGGCCTTTCCCTCGATTATTCAACTCCGGATGGCTCGAATCTAGCCAGAACAATTTCATACTATAAATATATACTGCAAGAAACTATTTCGAATAGTAAAATTACGATCTTTGCAAAGAAATAAAAAGTCAATTCAACAAAAAATACAAAATCCGAACACCCATTGATAACGAGTCCAAACATACAAGAATTACTCAAATTCGACCTCAAATCGTCTTTGAAATCCCCAAATTTTAGCCTAAGGAGTTTCACAAATTTTCCCAAATTTTCAACTCAAATCCCTAATTATATGATAAAAACAACAATAGATTCGTGTAATTTAACCAAAATCGAGTTAGGAATTCTTTCCCCAATAATCTCTCTGAATGTCTCCCGAAAACTTGCCTCACACCGAGCTCTCTAAGTCCAAATTATGAAATATGAGACAAAACCCTCGTTTTGAAATTTAAGTTTGGCTGCCAGTGATTTACACATAGCGATCGTGGAAATACCTTCGCGATTGTGTAACACGAATTCTACCCATTTCTGATTTACATTTCGCGTTCACGTGTAACCAATCTCGAACGCGATGAACAAACTGCCCCTCCTTCACGACTGCATCCGAGGACACGCAAACGCCTAGCATAAACTGCCTCAACCCCCAGCCTCGCCATTCCTTCTACGCGAATGCGACTTCCTTCATGTGCTCATGATTCACTAAAAGCCAACCTTTCGCGATCGCAGACATCTTCTCGTGATCGCGGTTAGCAAATTTCCTCCAATGCCAATCCACTCTTCAGATCGCGTTCGTCCACCCGCGATCGCGTATAAGGAAACCAAAAGCACCAGATTCAACAATCTCAAGGTTCTGGAATGCGCCGAACATGATCCGAATTACACCCTAGGCCCCCAGGACCTCAACCAAACATATCAATAAGTCTCAAAACATCATATGGACACACTCGAAGTGTCAAATCACATCAAACAATACTAGAATCATGAATTGCGCATCGATTCAAGCCTAAGGAACTTATGAATTTCTGAATTGCAAAACTAATGTTGATTCATACCAATACCAATCCGATCGACTTCAAATTTCGCACACAAGTCATAATTGACATTATGGACCTATTCCAACTTTCAGAATCGTATTCCGACCCCGATATCAATAAAGTTAACTACCGAGCACACTTCCTAACCTTCCAAACGTTAAATTTTCTAATTTTTGCCATTTCACGAACGACCTACGGACCTCCAAATCAACATCCAGACACGCTCCTAAGTCCAAAATCACCATACATAGCCATTGGAACCATCAAAACTCTATTCCGGAGTCGTTTACACAAAAGTCAAACTATGATCAACTCTCTCGACTTAAACTCCAACTTAAGGGCTATGTGTCCCATTTCACTCCGGAACTCACCGGAAACAAAAACCAAATACCCCGACAAGTCACATAATCACAATATATCATAGAGGAGGAAATAAATAGGGGGTTGGGGATAAAACACTCAAAACGACTGTCCGAGTCGTCGCATCTTCCCCCCTCATAAAACAAACGTTCGTCCTCGAACGAGTATAGAGACATACCTGAAGTGGTGAAAAGATGAGGATAACGGCTACACATATCATGCTCGGTTTTCCTAGTTGCCTCTTTGACTGGTTGACCCCTCCACTGTACTTTCACTGAAGCAATGTTCTTCGACCTCAACTTTCAGACCTGCTTGTTAAAACTGGCCAGCAGCTCCTTAACATAAGACAAATCTTTGTCCGACTAGACTGAACTGAAATCCAATACATGAGACGGATCATCGTGATAGCTCTCGAGCATAGAAATATGGAATACTAGATGAACTGCACCTCGACTAGGTGGCAGTGTAAGCTTGTAAGCCACCTCTCTAATCTTTTCAAGAATATTAAAAGGTCCGATATACCTAGGGATCAACTTGTCCTTCTTCCCGAACCTTATAACACCCTTCATGGGCGAAACCTGGAGCAAGACCCGCTCCCTAACCATGAATGCAACGTCGTGTACCTTCCAATCTGCATAAATCTTCTGTCTGGATTGGGCTGTGCGAAGTGATCTTGAATCAATTGATCTTTTTCTAAAGCACCCTAAACCAAGTTTGTACCCAATAGCCTAGACCACGCTGCTCATACTAACCCACCGGAGACTGACACCACTTCCCATACAAAGCCTCATATGAAGCCATCTGAATGATCGACTGATATATTGTTGTAGGCAAACTCCGCAAGTGGCAAGAACTGATCCCAAGAACCCCCAAAATCAATCACACACGCACGGAGCATATTCTCAAATATTTTAATTGTACGCTCGGACTATCCATCCATCAGAGGGTGAAATGCTGTACTCAACTCCACCTGTGTCCCAAAATCACGCTGTACGGCCCTCCAGAACTGCGATGTATATTGTGTACCCTTATCAGAGATGATAGATACTGGCATGCCAAGAAGTCTGACACTCTCGCGAATATAGACCTGAGCCAGCTACTCTGAAGAATAAGTAGTCACCACTGGAGTAAAATAAGCTGACTTGGTCAACCTGTCCACAATCACCCATTCTGCATTGAACTTCCTCTAAGCCTGTGGGAGCCCAACAACAAAATCCATAGTAATCTACTCCCTTTTCCACTCTGGAATCTTTAGCCTCTGAAGCAATCCACCTAGCCGCTGATGCTTATACTTCATTAGTTGACAATCCCAATACATCTTGGCGGCACCTGGATGAGTGGAGTACCGCAAACCGTGGGCTTCCTAAACAATCAATTCACGTAAACCATCTACATTGGGCACACATAGTGTCCCTTACATCTGCAATGCACCGTCATCCCCAATTGTGACCTCCTTGGCATCGCCGTGCTGAACCGTGTCCTTGAGGACAAGTACATGGAGGTCATAATTTTGACGCTGTGTGATACGATCATATAGAGAAGACCGAGAAACCACACAAGCCAAAAAGCGATTTGGCTCTAAGACATCCAATGTAACAAACTAGTTGGTCAAGGCCTGGACATCCAATGCGAATGGCCTCTCCGCTGCCAATAGGTGTGCTAAACTGCCCAAGATCTCCGCCTTAAGACTCAAGGAATCGGCCACCACATTGTCCTTCTAGAGATGATATAGAATTGTGATGTCATAGTCCTTAAGCAACTCTAAACACCTCCGATTCCGCAAGTTAAGATCCTTCTATTTGAACAGATGTTGTAGACTCCGGTGGTCGGTATAGACCTCACAAGGGACACCATACAAATAGTGCTGCCAAATCTTCAAGGTATGAACAACAAATGCTAACTCAATGTTGTGGACACGATAGTTATTCTCATATACCTTTAGCTATCTAGAAACATAGGCAATCACCCTATCATCCTCCATCAACACTACATCAAGGCCAATACGCGACGCATCAGAATACATAGTATAAGACCCCAAACCAGTAAGCAACACCAACACTGGGGCTGTAGTCAAAGCAGTCTTGAGCTTTTGAAAGCTTTCCTCATACTCCTTGTTCCACCTGAACGGAGCACCCTTCTGGGTTAATCTGGTCATAAGTGCAATAATAGATGAGAAACTCTCTACGAATCGACGATAATACCTTGCCAAACTAAGGAAACTCCAAATCTCTATAGCCAAAGATGATCTGGGCTAACTCTTCCCTTCTTCAATCTTCTTCGAATCCACCTTAATCCCTTCACTTGACACTACATGACCCAAAAACACCACTGAATCAAGCCAGAAATCACACTTTGGAAATTTTGCATTCAACTTCTTTTCTCTTAAGGTATTGAGCACGGTCCTTAGGTGCTGCTCATGATCCTCCCTGCTCCAGGAGTACATGAAGATGTTGTCAATAAATGCAATGATGAAAGAGTCAAGATAGGGTTGGAATACGCTGTTCATCAAATGCATGAATGCTATTGGGGTGTTGGTCAGCCAAATAACATCACAAGGAACTCGTAACGGCCATACCGAGTCCTGAAGGCTATCTTTGGGATATCAGGCTCCCGATCTTCAACTGATGATTGCCTGATTGTAGATCAATCTTTGAAAACACTATAGCACCCTGTAGCTGGTCAAATAGGTAATCAATGTGCGGCAATGGATACAAATTCTTCATTGTAACCTTGTTCAACTGTCGATAATCAATACACATGCACATAGAACCATTCTTCTTCTTTGAAAACAAGACCGGAGCAACCTAAGATGATACACTGGGCCGAATGAAACCATTATCAAGAAACTCTTGCAACTATTCCATTAACTCCTTCAACTATGCTAGGGGCCATACAATATGGTGGAATAGAAATGGGCTGAGTGCCGAACGATAAATCAATATCCCTGTCAGGCGGCATGCCTGAAAGATCCGCAGGAAATATATCTAGATAATCCCTCACTACCGAAACTGACTAAACGGTAGGAGTATCAACACTGATATCCCTAACATATGCTAGATACACATCACATCCCTTTCCAACCATCCATTGTTCCATAGGGAAAGACACCACCCTGCTAGGAACATAATCTACCTCTGCATTCTAACCGCAGCAAACCTGGCATAGCCAACGTCATCGTCTTGGCTTGACAATCTAGGATATCATGATAGGGTGACAACCAATGCATGCCCAAAATGACATCAAAATCTACCATACTGAGCAACAATAGATCGACTCTGGTCTCAAAACCACCAAGAACAACTAAACATGACCGATAAATACAGTCAACAGCAATGGAATATCACACAAGCATGGACACATAGACAGGGGAACTCAAAGAATCACGAGATATATCTAAATACGGAGGAAAATAAGATGATACATTGGAATAATTGGAGCTTGGATCAAATAACACAGATGCATCTCTATGACAAACTGGAATAATACTTGTGGTAACTGAGTCGGATGCAACCACCTCCGTCCTAAAAGGAAGAGCATAATATCTGGCCTGGCCTCCTATCTAGGGCGATCTCTACCTGCCCGATCTCCACCCCTGGCTGGCTGTGCGGGTGGAGTGGAAACTGGTGCAGTAACCACGGCCTGAGAAGCCAAAGGACCCGGTGGAATGCACGGGGTCTGAGTAGTCTGTAGAATTGCACCCCTCCTGAGTCTAGGGCAATCCCTCACCATATGACGAGTGTCAGCACACTCAAAATAATCTCTCAGTGGACGTGGCTGCTGAGACTAACTCGGGCCTG
Source organism: Nicotiana obtusifolia (assembly GCA_002018475.1). Lineage (NCBI taxonomy): Eukaryota > Viridiplantae > Streptophyta > Magnoliopsida > Solanales > Solanaceae > Nicotiana > Nicotiana obtusifolia. Next base: position 71,477 of record MCJB01049635.1, read on the forward strand.
GTAAGTTGGACTGACCGTTGAAAGCACCTCGTGCAAGAGGTGCACTAGCCAATGGCGGTGCATAATAGGGAACCTGAGGCTTGAGAATGGCTGGAACATCAGTAGAAGCTGGAAGTGCTGAATGAACAAGGCGGCTCACACAGCCCCTGCCATGACGGGCTACCACTGGGCACAACTACCACTACATGTGCAAGAATCTCGAGGCCTCTTGGCCTGCCTCTCCCAGCCCCACATACCCTCCAATCTGTGAGCGATCTCCACTACCTGTTGGTATGCGGTTTCCATCTCCAACTCTCAGGACATGCTGAATCTGATACCAGGGTTGAGCCCCTAGGTAAATCGATGAACTCGCTCTCTAATCATAGAAACCAAGGCTGGTGCATGCTTGGACAAATCAAGAAACAGAGTGCATACTCCGATACGATCATAGCACCCTGACACAACTGCTCAACCTCAGCGCCAGACATCCTTAAGACTCTGGAGAACAAACTCCCTTATGAACATGTCTGAGAACTGATCCCGAGTGAGTGAAAATACCTCGACTGGTCTACATAACTCAGATGCTCGCCACCACGGATAAACTACTCCCTTAAGCTGGAACATAGTGAAGGCAACCTCACTCGACTCCGCAATACCCATAGTACGAAGGATACATTTGCACGCCTCAAGAAAACCCTAGGCATCCTCTAAAGCCAACCCGCTGACGGTAGGAGTGTGGTACTTCTTGTAGCTCTCAAGCCTAAGATGCTCCCCCTCAGAAGCTGCTGCCCTAACCTCAGGCTGATCTGGGACAACTGGCTGCACTGGTATGATCTCTAGGACCTGGTCAACCTGGACCCGCTGCTCTGGGGTGTGGGCTACGGGAGTCTACGCTACTCCCTACGCCTGAGATGTGGCCGGAGCAAGTGGGATCAATCCCGCCTGAGACAGAGTGCCAAACATGCTCAAAAGCTGGGCGAGGATCTCTTGGAGTTCTAGGACAGTAGCAAGCATCTTAGGTGCCAGCTCTCAAACTGGAGCTACTGGTGGCTCCTTTTGTAGCAGCTCGGGCAGGTGCTCTGGCTGCACCATGTGCCCATCCTCAGCCTTTGCCCTTGACCCAGCCTCTTGCAGCTATTGCAGGGGGTGCGGGTGTCTGATCATCAGATCCAACTGTGCATGTCCTCACCATTTGTGAGAAAATAGAATGACAGAGATTTAGAATTTCGAAGTCAATAAATTCGCAAGATAAGGAGAAAAAGAAGTGAAACTTTTCCTAACAGTTCCACAGCCTCCCGAAGATAAGCACAGACGTCTCCGTACCGATCCGCGAGACTCTACTAAATTTGCTTGTGACTCATCACACATATGAATCTAGAGCTCGGATGCTATCTTGTCACGACCCTAATTCCCCTCCGTAGGATGTCGAGATGGCTTCTAGTCTCTAAGACTAGGTTAGCCTAACATTCATGCTCAGATGACTAAAGCAATAATTTTAAGTCTCAGAACTTCAACAACTATATCAAAGATAAAATCTGCAACTCAACATGTACAACTCCCAAAACCCGGCAAGATACAACTCACAAGCTCTAAGTAGTACTGAATAATCCTATACATCAATGTCTATAAAATGGATAATGAAATAAAGGAATCTAGGTTGAAGGGGACTCCGAGGCCTGCTAACGCTAGCAGGTGTATCTTGAAGTCTCTACGCACGGACCCACCTACCGACGCCCGGACTAATAGGAGGTACCTGGATCTGCACAAAAAGATGTGCAGAAGCGTAGCATGAGTACACCACAATGGTACCCTGTAAGTGCCAAGCCTAACCTCGGTAGAGTAGTGACGAGGTCAGGTCAAGGCCAAACTGGAATAAATAAAAAGACGGAACAAGTGTAAGGTAATGATCATAATGAAATGAAGCCACAATAGCGTATTAAGTTTGGCTACATGGAACTAAAGCAAATAGTGTAACACGGAGAAAACAATTATTAACATGCTAAGGAAAAAACAACCAAAGACAAGTGCAAAATCGAGAAATGCCAATAAGAGTCACTACCGAGGTATCGCCTCGTAGTCTCAAATTACAAGAATAAGTCACAATCTTTCCTTATATCACTGCAGGAGCCTTTACATTTAGTTTTGAAAATTAATTTTCTGAAATAGCACCCTACGTGTTAGCCCACCATATCACACCACGACTTCGCAGTTTCCTTAGTAGCTATGCGTATCAACCCCACCTTATCCCACCGCAACCGTTTCAATCCCAAAACATTATACCACTGCATGCGTACAAATATCACAATGTATCAAAAATCGCATCTCAAGTGCCCAATATCACAACTTGCCAGAAAAACTAAACAATAATAGTATTTTCACAGTAAAGAACCCAAGGCTCAACCACAATGTACACAAGAGTCTCAACAATAACAAGCAGAATGAGCAACTCAACAGAATGATATTTCACAACTTAACACTTTGCCTCAATATGAATCACGACCTTTGTATCTCAATACCAATTTCAACAACAAGAAATTCCATGATTTAACAACTTCAGGTAAAGAGTTCAACGATCAAATAATGAATACGGAATAAAGGAAACAAGAACATCAATTAAACATGTAGGGCAATTAGCATGTAAGAGAATAAGACACATAGACATATGAAAATAGGCTCGAACATGTTAAGAAAACTCAATTACGGCATGAAGGGGATGTACATAGCTAAAACTGGTAATTTTCACATTTATCTCGTGTACACACTCATCACCTTGCGTACCCGAAATTTCACAGATCACAATTTTCACAACTAACACAAATCCTAAGGGGTAATTCCCAGCACAATGTTAGGGAAGTCAGTTACCTCAAAACACGCTAACTCAATACTCTAGTAGGCCTTTCCCTTGGTTATCCAACTCAAGACGGCTCGAATCTAGCCAAAACAACTTCATACTATAAATATAGACTATAAAAAACTATTTCAAACAATAAAATTACGATCTTTGCAATGAAATAAAAATTCAACCTGGGCCCGCATCTTGGAATCCAACCAAAATTACAAAATTCGAACATCCATCCGATAACGAGTCCAACCATACAAGACTTACTCAAACCAACCTCAAATCACCTTTCAAATCCCCAAATTTTAGCCAAAGGAGTTTCACAATTTTTTTTCCAAATTTCCAACTCAAATCCCTAATTAGATGATATAAACAACAATAGATTCGTATAATTTAACCAAAAACGAGTTAGGAATTCTTACCCCAATAATATCTCTGAAACTCTCCCGAAAACTCGCCTCAAACTGAGCTCTCTAAATCCAAATTATGAAATATGAGATAGAACCCTCGTTTGAAATTTAAGTTCTGCTGCCAGTGATTTACTTATCGCGATCGCGGAAATCCCGTCGAGATCGTATAGTACAAATTCTTCCTAGCTCCAATTTACTCTTCGCAATCATGGTGTGACCAACCGCGAACGCGATGAACAAGCTGCCTCTCCTTTACAGCATCCTAGGCTACGCGAGTGCATAGCACAAATTGCCTCAGCCCCCAGTCTCGCCATTCATTTTACGCGAACGTGACTTCCTTCACGCGTTTGCGATTCACTGAAAGCCAACCTTCCGTGATCTCATACTTCTTCTTCCAATCGCGTAGAGAAAATTTCCCCTAGTTCTAAGCTACTCTTCGCTATCGCGTTAATCTACTCGCGATTGCGTATAAGAAAATGGGATGCACCAGATTCAGCAATCTTTAAGGTTCTAAAATTCGCTAAACATAATCCGAATTACATCTGAGGCCCCCGAGACCTCAATCAAACATACCAACAAGTCTTAAAATATTATATGAACCCACTCGATGTGAGAAATCACATCAATCAACACTAGAATCACGAATCGCACATCGATTCAACCCTAAGGAACTTATGAACTTCTGAATTGCAAAACTAATGCCGATTCATACCAAAACCACTCCGATCGACTTCAAATTTCGCACACAAGTCATAATTGACATTACGGACCTATTTTAACTTTCGGAATCGTATGCCGACCCCGATAAGTCAACTACCGGTCACACTTCCTAACCTCCCACACCTTAAATTTTCTAGCTTTTGCCATTTCACGAACAACCTATGGATTTCCAAATCAACATCCGTACATGCTCCTAATATCACCATACAGAGTTATTGGAACTATCAAAAACTCCATTCCGGAGTCATCTATCCAAAAGTCAAACTACGGTCAACTCTTTCGACTTAAAGCTCTAACTTAGGGACTATGTGTCTCACTAAACTCACCCGAAACCAAAACCAAACACCCCGACAAGTCACATAATCACAATATAGCGTAGAGGAGGCAATAAATAGGGGGATTGGGGCTAAAACACTCAAAACAACTGGCCAGGTCTTTGCATACCTCTTACCAGCACAAGTATTAGCGAGAGCTCAATCGCGGAGACTTCAAGGTATACTTGCCGCTCTTCGTAGGCCTCGGAGTCCCTCTTTACTTAGACTATTATCTTTCCCCTATCCTTCTATAGACATTGATGTAAAGGATTATGCAGTACTACTATTTAGAGCTTGTGACTTGTATTTTCCGGGTCCTGGAGTTGTATATGCTGAGTTGCAGAGTTTATTTTATATAGTTACTGAGTTTTGAGACTTTAATTATTATTTCATATATTTCTACATGAATGTTAGGCTTACCTAGTCTTAGAAACTAGGTGCCATCACGACATACTACAAAGAAAAATTGGGGTCGTGACACTTTCTGAAGATATTAAAGCCAATCATAATACAGAAATGGTATATCAAAGAAAGAAATATACTGGGAGGCATGACGGTGTTATTCAAAGGTCAAACGACGACAACTTGTGTGATAATTCGGGAATACAAATACAACATGATAGAGTTGTCGGCGAGACTTCAAAAGTTAAATGTTTTTTCACTGTTTAGTATATATGTAGTATAATGATACATGTTGTCCTGAAAATTCAGACGTATTCATTATTGAGTTTTATATTAAGGTATTCATGATTTTCTGAATACATATCTTTAATCAGCTATTAATATTCTTCAGTTTAATAAGGTATACAGTAACATACAAAAGTCAGAATATAGTTATATACATGACAATACAATGTTATACTTGTGAATACAATTACATAATACATGTGAATACAGCGATATACTTAAGTGTATACACATATCTAATACATGTGAATACAATTATATGTAGGTTTGCCAACATTATACTGTTAATGTATTTTTTAAAAATAATATACACGTCTAGTAACGTACACTGAATTTGGTATTTTATGTTTATTCTAATCTGCTGCACATATTTTATTCAAATTAATAATATACTAACTTATTTCATTGAGTGTATCTTAAGGACGTGGAAAAGAAGTTGACTACCAGCATTCCTGCTGATGGACTTCCACATGGTAATTTAAGTTGACACACATTAAAGGCCTCTACAGAGCAGATTCCTGCCTGTGGTGATTTAATTGATGAAGGGCCAACTGAATCAGAGGTGCCGAGTGTGATACCACCCAAAACTGACGAGGATTTATCTGATGATCCAAATAGAATACAGTTTGATGTTCTACCTCTTGCCACTCAAATGTCTGGAGAACAACATGTGTCCCAATTTGAGTTGGCCTACGAGGACCTTCCAAGTCAGATTCTTGAAACAAGAATTGTGATATGTCCTGCAGCTAAACTTGCTGATTCGATGCCGTTACCTTCGCATAGGAATCAACGTCCAAGTCGGTGGAATTCTTCGCCTTACGAGACAAACTTTGACTCAGCCAGTTAATAACTTTATATAAATATACATTCTACTTTTCTCATTAATATCCTATTAACTATATTTTATATCACCATGTTCACTATAATTAGATGTCGCTATATATGACTCCGATGAACTGCAGGTAACGGTGAAGTTGACTCCCATTTTTGACAAAAAACATTCCTTTGAAGATGATTTTATCACGGGGCCACATCATACTTTAGTCATTCAAAAATTTGAGAAATGGGTTTGTGATGGTCTGCTTGCTAAACATGATCAAAGGTAAGTTTTGTTCGATGTATAATGTATGGTTTTACCTTTTATAATGTGAAGACTAATCCTTTTCTTTTTCTTCTGTAAATCCTTGTAGATAAGGATGACCATTACAAAAAACATAAGTCAACACCGCCTATACTGTAGGATTTTGGAGTTCATGAAGTCACTAGCAAAAATTGGTTTTACCTTCTATCATTTGACAGGTAACTATGGAATGACGATGTAATATATATCTTTATACATTCAATTTAGTTATATTCAATATTTTCATTATTTGTATTCAATGTATTTCTATTTGTATTCAGTGTATTTAACTGTTGTATTCAGTTTGTTTCAATGTTTGTATTTTACTGTTGCATTCATTATATTCAATGTTTGTATTCACTGTATTCGCTATTTTGTATTTAGTGTATTCAAATATATTTGTATTAACAGTATTTTAGTTATTCCTAATACATGTTATTATTGTTGTATTCAGTGTATATTATTGGTTGTATTCATTTTATTCACTGTTTATATTCTGTTTTATTTCAATGTTTGTATTGATTGTATTTTAATGTTTTGTATTCACTTTTTGTATTTTGATTTTCGATTTGTTTGTAGTCAATGTATTAACAGTATGTTTTTACTAATCCACAGCATATTGATGTCATATTTTACTATTTGAGAAAGAAAGGCACGTATAACCAAAGCAACACATTCAAATACACCACTGTCGACTGTATATTCAAGACAAGAAATGCTGAAATTTTCTACAAGTATAATGATACAAGTAATGATGCAAGTGTAGCCAAGGAAGAAGATGTATTCTGTCACGACCCCAATTTCCCTCCGTAGGATGTTGTGACAGCACCTAGTCTCTAAGACTATGCAAGCCTAACAATACATGTGGAATAAATGAAATAGTAATTTAAAGTCTCAAAACTTCAACAATCATGTAAAATAAAATCTGCAACTCAACATGTACAACTCCCAAAACCCGATAACACATAAGTCATAAGCACTATGGAGTGATACTAAATATCTTTATAAAATAGTGTCTAAATAAGCGCAAGGAAGTAAAATAATCCAGGTAGAGGCAAGATCCGAGTCCTGCGGACGCTGGCAGGTGTACCTTGAAGACTCCACGCACGGACTCTACTCACTGACGCCCGGACTGGTAGGAGGTACCTGGATCTGCACAAAATGATGTGCATAAGAGTAGCATGAGTACATCACAATGGTACCCAATAAGTGCCAAGCCTAACCTCGGAAGAGTAGTGACGAGGTCAGGCCGAGGTCCTATTGGAAATAATAAGAAACAAGATGAACGATTAAATAATATAATAATAATGACAAAGGAAATGAAACAAGTAAGATGTATACCAAATGTTAAACACACAGAATCAAGGAAAATAATACATCAAGGAAGGAAACAAGGATTTACATACTAAGGAAACAAACAACCAAAGACAAGTACAACAAATAGAGAAAGATCAGCAAGGGTCACTACCGAGGTACAGGTACTCTCAAATTACAAATTTGAATCACAATATTTCCTTATATCACCGTGGGAGGCTTTACACTTAGTTTTGAAAATAATTTTCCCGAAATAGCATCCCGCGTTTTAGCCCACTTTATCACACCACATGACTTCTAATAGTTCCCCTACTAGCCACGCGTATCAAGCCCACCTTATCTCACTGCATTCGTTTCAACCCCCAAACTTTATACCACCGCATGCGTATCAATATCACAGCGTATCACGGTTCTCACCTCAAGTCCCAATATCACAACTTGCCAGAGAAACCAAATAATAATAATATTTTCACAGTAAAGAGCCCATGGCTTAACCATAAAGTACACAAGAGTCTCAACAATAACAACTAGAATGAACAACTCAACAGAATAGTATTTCACAACTTAACACTTTGCCTCAATGTGAATCACAACCTTTATATCTCAATACTAATTTCAACAACAAGATATTCCAGAATTTAACAACTTCAAGTATAGAGTTCAAAGATCAAATAATGAATATAGGATAAAGGAAACAATAACTTCAATTAAACATGTAGGGCAATTAGCATGTATGAGAATAAGACGAGTAGACATGTGAAAATAGACCAGAAATGATGACTATAACATTTTAAGGTAACTCAATTATGACATGAAACGAATCTACATAGCTAAAACCGGTAATTTGCACATTTAGCCCGTGTACACACTAATCACCTTACGTACACTGCTTTCACATATACCAATTATCACAAGTAATACCAATCCTAAGGGAAAATTCCCCACAAAAATTTAGGCAAGTCATTTACCTCAAATCACGCTAACTCAATCCACTGATAGGCCTTTCCCTCGATTATCCAACTCCGAACGGCTCGAAAGCCAAAACAACTTCATACCATAAATATAAACTATAGGAAATTAATTCGAACAATAAAATTACGATATTTACGAACAAATAAAAAGTCAAATCAAAAAGTTAAGCTATCCCTCATCTCAAAACTTGACCAAAATTACAATATCCTAACACCCATTCGATAACGAGTTCAACCATGCAAGAATAACTCAAATCCGACCTCAAACCGCCTTTCAAATCCTCAATTTTTAGCCTAAGAAGTTTCTACCATTTCCACCTAATTTTCCATCTCAAACTACTAACTAAATGATTAAATTATCAATAGATTCATGTAAAGTAACAAAATTCGAGTTAGGAATTATTACCCCAATAATCTCTCTGAAAATCTCCCGAAAATTCGCCTCAAACTGAGCTCTCTAAATCCAGATTATGAAATAAGAGATAAAACCCTCGATTTGAAACTTTATTCTGCTGCCCAGAGATTTACTCTTCGCGAACGTGGAATGTGCCTCGCATTCGTGAAGCACAATAAACGATGCTGCTCAAATTCCTTTTCGCAAATGTGAGATTCGCCACGCGCACACGATGCACATTGAGCCTAGACATACCCGAACACGACCCCTCATATGCGAACGCTGCGAACAACTTCCCATACCTTCGCGAACGCGAAGTACAACCTCACCTGCCACCCCAGATACCCTTCGGAAATGCGAGACTCTCTCGCGAACACGAAGAAGGAAACCAGATTAGAAAATTCAGCAGCTTCAGCAAATTCTTCAAGGTTCCAAATGCGTCGAACATGGTCCAAAATTCACCCGAGGCCCCCGGGACCTCAATCAAAAATACCAACAAGTTCGAAAACACATAACGGACCTACATGAGGCTAAATATCACATCAAATAACATTGATTCTATGAATCGCCATCTAAATTCAAGCCTATGAACTATGAACTTCTGAATTCTGAAACCAATGCCGATTCATACTAAAACTACTTTGATTGAATTCAAATTTTGCAGATAAGTCATAAATGACATTATAGGCATATTCCAACTTCTGAAATCGGGATCCGACCCCGATATCAATAAAGTCAACTCTCAGTCAACCTTTCCAAATCTTCCAAACCTTAATTTTTCTAACTTTCGCCAATTCACGCCAAAACAACCTACAGACCTCCAAATCAACATTCGGACACGCTCCTAAGTCAAAAATAAGTATATAAAGCTATTGGAATCGTCAAAACTCCATTCCGGAGCCGTCGTTGCAAAATTCAAACTACGGTCAACTCTAACAACTTATGACTCCAACTTAGGGACTATGTGTCCCGTTTCACTCCAAAACTCACCTGAAACCAAAACCAAACACCCCGGTAAGTCAGATAAAAAGGTAGCATATAGGAGGCAATAAATAGGGGATCAGGGCTAAAACAACCAAAATGACTAGCCAGGTTGTTACATCCTCCCCCTCTTATAGTAAACGTTCGTCCTCGAACGGGTATAGAGACATATCTGAAGTGGTAAAAAGATGAGGATAATGGCTACACATATCATGCTCGATCTCCCAAGTCGCCTCCTCGACTGGCTAACCCCTCCACTAAACCTTCAATGAAGCAATATTCATCGACCTCAAATTTAGGACCTGCCTGTCCAAAATGGCCACCGGCTCCTCACCATAAGATAAATTTGTCCAACTGGACTGAGCTGAAGTATAACACATGAGGCGGATCACCGTGATACTTTCGGAGCATCAAAACATGGAATATTTGATAAACTACAGCTAGAAAAGGTGGCAGTCCAAGCTTGTAAGCCACCTCTCCCTCCCCTCAAGAATCTCAAAAGGTCCAATATACCTAGAGCTCAACTTGCCTTTCTTCCCGAACCTTATAACACCCTTTATGGGTGAAACTCGTAGCAAGACCCGCTCCCCAACAATGATTGTAACGTCGCGAACCTTTCGATCTACATAACTCTTCTCTCTAGATTGGGCCAAATGAAGTCGATCTTGAATCAATTTAACCTTTTCCAAAGCATTTGAATCAAGTCTCCCCAATTGCCTAGCCTCACCCGGCTCTGACCAACCCACCGAAGACTGACACCCACTCCCACAAAGCCGCATACAGAGCCATCTTAATCCTCGACAGGTAGTTGTTGTTTTAGGAAAACTCCGCAAGCGATAAGAACTGATCCCACGAACCCCTGAACTCCATCACACATGTACGGAGCATATCGTCCAATATCTGAATAGTGCGTTTGGACTATCCATCCGTCTGAGGGTGAAATTATGTACTAAACTCTACCTGCATGCCTAACTCATGTTGTACGGCCCACCGAAATTGCGATTAAACTGCGCACCCCGGTTAGAGATGATGGATACCGGCACGCCATAAAGTATGACAATCTCACGAATATAAACCAAAGCCAGCTGCTCTGAAGAATAAGTAGTCACCTCTAGAATGAAATGAGCCGACTTGGTCAACTTATCAACAATCACCTATACTATATTGAACTTCCTCTGAGCCCGTGGGAGCCCAACAACAATATCCATAGTAACCCGCTCCCATTTCCACTCTGGAATCTCTAGCCTCTGAAGAAATCCACCTGGCCGCTGATGCTCATACTTCACGTGCTGACAATTTAGGCACCAAGCTACATATTCCACTATGTCCTTCTTCATCCACCTCTACCAATAGTGCTTCCTCAAGTCGTGATACATCTTGGCGGCACCCGGATGAATAGAGTACCGTAAACTGTGAGCCTCCTAGAGAATCAACTCACGCTACCCATCTACATGGGCACACATAGTCTTCCCTGCATCCGTAACACACAGTCTTCCCCAATAATGACCTCATTGGCATCGCTGTGCTGAATCGTGTGCTTGAGGACAAGAAAATGGGGGTCATCATACTGACGCTGTCTGATGCGATCATATAGGGAAGACCGAGAAACCACATAAGCCAAAACTCAACTCAGCTCTGAAACATCCAATCTAACAAACTGGTTGGCCAAGGCCTGAACATCCAATGCTAATGGCCTCTCTGCTACTGGTAGATATGCGAAACTGCCCAAGCTCTCTGCCTTATGACTCAAGGCATCGTCCACCACATCGGCTTTCTTGGGATGGTGTAGAATGTGATGTAATAGTCCTTGAGCAACTCTAACCACCTCCGCTGCTACAAGTTAAGATCCTTTTGCTTGAACAGGTGTGGTAGACTTTGGTGGTCGGTATAGACCTTATAACAGATACTGTACAAATAGTGCCGCCAAATCTTCTACGCATGAACAATAGCTGCTAACTCAAGGTCGTGGTCATGATAGTTCTTCTCATGTACCTTTAGCTTTTTAGATGCATAGGTAATTACCCTGTCGTCCTACATCAGCACTGCACCGAGACCAATACGCAATGCATCATAGTACACTGTATAAAACATCGAACGCGTAGGCAACTCCAACACTGGGGTCTTAGTCAAAGTAGTATTGAGCTTTTGAAAGCTATCCTCACACTTCTCTGTCCACCTGAACGGAGCATCCTTCTGGGTCAATCTGGTCATAGGTGCAACAATTCATGAGAACCCCTATACAAATCGACGGTAATACCCTACCAAATCAAGAAAACTCCGGATCTCAGTAGATAAAGACGGTCTGGGCCAACTCTGAACTACTTGAATCTTCTTCGGATCTACCTTGATCCCTTCACTCGACACTACATGACCCGAAAATGCCACTGAATCAAGCTAGAATTCACACTTTGAGAATTTTGCATAAAACTTCTTTTCTCTCAGGGGCTGAAGCACAATCCTCAAGTGCTTCTCATGATCCTCCCGGCTCCTGGAGTATACCAGAATGTCGTCAATAAACACAATGATGAATGCGTCAAGATAGGACTGGAATACATTGTTCATCAAGTGCATGAATGCTAGCGGGGCATTGGTCAGCACAAATGACATCACAAAGAACTCGTACTGGCCATACTGAGTCTTGAAGGCAGTGTTCGGGATATCTGGCTCCCAAATCTTCAATCGATGATAGCCTGAACGCAAGTCAATCTTGGAGAACACCCTGGCACCCTGTAGCTAATCAAATAGGTTATCAATCCACGACAATGGATACCCTTTCTTCACTGTAACCTTGTTCAATTTGTTTTTAATCAATACATATGTGCATAGAACCATTCTTCTTCTTTACAAACAAGACTGGAGCACCCCAAGGTGATACATTGGGCCGAATGAAACCCTTATCAAGTCATGCAATTGCTCCTTTAACTCCTTCAACTTTGTTGGGGCCGTACGATAGGGTGTAATAGATATGGGCTGAGTGCCCGGTAACAAATCAATATCAAAATCGATGTCCCTATCATGTGGCATGCCGGAAGATCCACCGGAAATACATCTACGGAATCCCTAACTACCAAAACTGACTCAACGGTAGGAGGATCAACACTCACATCCATCACATATGTTAGATATGCATCACATAAATTTCCCACCTTCTGCTGATGAACTGATCAGATTAACTAACCAAAGTTGGCTTCAGTCATTATGTATTGAAATGAAGCAAAAGCCTCAGTAACGGTTGAACAATGGTAAAAAGTCATAGTAAACTAGTAGCTACTTGTACTAAAAAACAAGTAAGAATAATTCCCCCTAAACAATAAAATATACTGACGTGGGGAGGAATGTATTTACTAGTTATATCATCCGTAATTGCTTGAATCTCGGGGCGCTCTTTGAACCAATCATATATTTTATTGAGATAGGCGTAACTCCCCCTCTAATGTGCCATAAGGAAAGAGACCACCCTGCTAGGAATATAATCTAAAGTACCTCTCCACTCTAAACGCGGCAAACCCGGCATAGCCGACGTCACCATCTTGGCGTAGCAATCAAGGATAGCATGACAGGGCGACAACAAGTTCATGCCCAAAATAACATCAAAATCTACCATACTGAGCATCAATAGATTGACTCTGGTCTCAAAACCATCAAGGACAACTAAACACAACCGATACACATGGTAAACAACAATGGGATCTCTCACAAGCGTGGACACATAGATTGTTGAACTCAAAGAATCACGGGATGTACCCAAATACAAAGCAAAGTAAGATGATACATAGGAATAAGTGGATCCTGGATCAAATAAGACTGATGCATCTCTATGACAAACCGGGACAATACATCTGATATTTGAGTCGGATGCAACCGCCTTCGTCCTAGCAGAAAGAACATAATACATGGCATGGCCTCCCCCTCTAGGGCGACTTCTACCTGTCCGACCTCCACCCCTAGCTGGCTGTGCAGGTGGAGTGGCAACTAGCGGGGTAACAACAGCTTGAGAAGCCTGAGGGCCTTATGGAATACGTGGGGCCTGAGTAGTCTGTGGATGTGCACCCGTCCAGAGTTTGGGGTAGTCTCTCACCATAAGACGAGTGTCACCACACTAAATACTAGCTCTCGGAGGACGTGGCTGCAAGGACTGGCTCAAGCCTGGTCGGCTGGACTGACCGTTAAAAGTACCCCGTGCAGGAGGTGCACTAGACAATGGCGGTGCGTAATGGGGAACCTAAGGCCTAGGAGTGGCTGGAATATTGCTGGAAACTGGGGGTGCTGAATGAATAGGTGCTCACATAGTCCCTACCATGACGGGCTACAACTGGAGATGGGCACCACTATTTGTGCCAGAATCTCGAGGCCTCATAGCCTCCCTCTCCTCTCTCTCCCAGGACCACATACCCTCGAATCTCCTAGAGATATCCACTACCTGCTGGTATGGGATGTCTATCTCCAACTCTCGGGCCATGTTGAATCTGATACTGGGGTTGAGCCCCTCGATAAATCGACGAACTCGCTCTCTAACAGTGCATGCCTGGACAAATTGCTGAACCAGGCTGCATACTCTGATACGGTCATAGAACCCTGGCGCAACTACTCAAACTATGCGCACTACGCATCCCTAACACTCTGGTGAACAAACTCCCTCATGAACAGCTCTGAGAACTGAGCCTAGGTGAGTGAAGCTGCCTCGGCCAGGCTAGCCAACTCATACGCTCGCCACCACTGATAAGACGCTCCCTTAAGCTGGAACGTAGTGAAAGCAACCCTACTCGACTCCATAATATCCATAGTACGAAGGATACGGTGGCACTCTTAAAAAAACCCTAGGGATCCTCTGAAGCCAACCCGCTGAAAGTAAGACGGTGGTGCTTCTTGTACCTCTCGAGCCTGAGCTTCTCCCCCCTCAAAAGCTGCTTCCCTAACCTTGGGCTGAACTGGGACAACAAACTGCACTAGTATGAACTTCGGGACCTAGTCAACCTGGACCCTTTGCTCTATTCTGCGAGCGACGGGAGTCTATGCTCCTCCCTCGGCCTGAGATATGGCTGGCGCAAGTGGAACTAACTCCGCCTAAGCCAAAGTGCCGAACATGCTCAGAAACTGGGCGAGAGTCTCCTGAAGTGTAGGGGTAGTAACAGGCATCTCAGGTGCTTGCTCTCCAACTGGAGCTATTGGTGGCTCCTCTGTAGCAGTTCGGGCCGGTGCTCTGGCTGCACCACGTGCCCTTCCTTAGCCTCTGCCCTGGCCCGGCTTCTGGCGGTTTAGCAGGGGTACGAGTGTCTGATGATCAGATCTAGTTGTGCGCGTCCTTACCATCTGTGAGAGAATACAAATACAGAGATTTAGAATTTCGGAGTTAACAAATTTGCACGATAAGGAATCAAAGAGCGAAACCTTTCCTAATAGTTCCATAGCCTCCAGAAGATAAGTATAGACTTCTCCGTACCGATCCGCGAGACTCTACTAATCTTTCTTGTGATTCATAACACCTATGAAAATAGAGCTCTGATACCAACTTGTCACGACCCTAATTTTCCTTCGTAGTATGTCTTGACGGAACTTAGTCTCTAAGACTAGTAAGCCTAACAAACATGCAGAATAACTAAAATAATAATTTAAAGTCTCAAAACATCAATAATTATATAAAATAAAATCTGCCGCCACTCAACATGTACAACTCCCAAAATCCGGCAAAATATAAATCTCAAGCTCTATGAAGTGATACTTAATATGTCTATACAATAGTGTCTAAATAAGGACATCGAAGTAAAATAGTTCAGGTGGAGGGGGACTCCGAGGCCCGCGGACGCTGGCAGGTGTACCTTGAAGTCTCCACGCACAGATTCTACTCACTGAAGCCCGGACTGGTAGGACATACCTGGATCTGCACAAAAGATGTGTAGAATCATAGCAAGAGTACACCACAACGGTACCCAGTAAGTGCCAAGCCTAACCTCGGTAGAGCAGTGACGAGGTCAGGTAAAGGTCCTACTGGAAATAATAAGAAATACGACAAAAGATTTAACAATATAATAATAATGACAAAGAAAATGAAACAAGTAAGGAGTATACAATAAATTAACTACACAAAATCAACACAAATATTATATCATGGAAGGAGACAAGGACTTGACATGCTAAGGAAACAAACAACCAAAGACAAGTACATCAAATAGAGAAGGATCAGCAAAGGTCACTACCGAGGTACAACCTCGTTGTCTCAAATCACAAGAATGAATTAACTCTTCCTTACATCACCGCGGGAGCCTTTACACTTAGTTTTGAAAATCATTTTCCCGAAATAGCATCCCACGTTTTAGCCCACCTTATCACACCGCATTACTTCTAGTAGTTCCTCTACTAGCCATGCGTATCAAGATCACCTTATCTCACCACATGCGTTTCAACCCCAAAACCTTATACCGCTGCATGCGTATCAATATCATTACGTATCACGGTTCGCACCTCAAGTGCCCAATATTACAACTTGCCAGAGAAACCAAACAATAATAGTAATTTCACAGTAAATAGCCCATGGCACAACCACAAAGTACACAAGAGTCTCAACAATAACAACTAGAATGAACAACTCAACAGAATGGTATTTCACAACTTCACGCTTTGCCTCGATGTGAATCACGACCCTTATATCTCAATACCAATTTCAACAACAAGATATTAAGAAAACTAAATTACGGCATGAAAGGGGATCTACATAGCTAAAACCAATAATTTTCACATTCAGCCCATGCACACACTCGTCACCTTGCGTACCCGACTTTCACAGATCACAATCATCACAACCAACACAAATCTAAGGGGAAATTCCCCCACACAAGGTTAGGCAAGTCACTTACCTCAAATCACGCTAACTCAATCCACTAGTAGGCCTTTCCCTCAATTATCCAACTCCGAACGGCTCGAATCTATCCAAAATAACTCTATACCATAATTATAAACTATAGAAAACCAATTCGAACAATAAAATTATGAATTTTGCGAAGAAATAAAAAGTCAACTCCAAAAGTAAACCCGGGCCCGCGTCTCGAGATCCAACCAAAAATACAAAATCTAAACACCCATTCGATATCGAGTCCAATCGTACAAGAATTACTCAAATCCGACGTCGAATCAGGTTTCAAATCCTCAATTTTTAGCCTAAGAAGTTTCTATCATTTTCCCCCAATTTTCCAACTCAACCCACTAATTAAATGATGCAATTATCAATAGATTCATGTAAATTAGCCAAAATTGAATTATGAAATAAGAGATAAAACCCTCGATTTGAAACTTTATTCTGCTGCCTAGCGATTTATTCTTCGCGAACGCGGAAGGTGCCGCGAATGCAAAGCACAAGAAATGCTGCTGCTCAAATTCCTCTTCATGAACGTGAGATTCTCCACGCGAACGAGATGCACACTGAGCTCAGACCTACGCGAAAGCGACCTCTCATACATGAACTCGATGAACAACTTCCCATTCCTTCGCGAACGCATGTCCATCTTCGCGAATGCGAAGAACAACCTCACCTACTTCCCCAGACACCCTTCGCGAACGCGAAACCTCTCTCGCAAATGCCAAGAAGGAAACATGATCAGAAAATTCAGCAGCTTTAGCAAATTCTTCAAGGTTCTGAATGCGTCGAACATGGTCCGAAATTCACCGAGGCCCTCGGGACCTCAACCAAACATAGCAACAAGTTCCAAAACACGTAATGGACCTACTCGAGGCCAAACATCACATTAAATAACATTTATTCTACTTATCGCCACCCAAATTCAAGCTTATGAACTATGAACTTCCGAATTCCGACACCCATGCCGATTCATACCAAAACAACTTCGATTGACTTTAATTTTCGCACACAATTCATAATTGATATTACGGGTCTATTCCAACTTATGGAATCGGTTTTCAACCCCGATATCAATAAAGTAAACTCCCTGTCAACCTTTCCAAATCATCCAAACCTTAACTTTTCTAACTTTTGCCAATGCACGCTAAAACGACCTACGGACCTTCAAATCAACATTCGGACACGCTCCTAACTCTAAAATCACCATACGGAGCAATTGAAATCATTAAAACTCCATTCTAGAGTCCTCTTCACAAAAGTCAAACTACGCTCTACTCTAACAACTTAGAACTCCAACTTAGGGACTATGTATCCCATTTCACTCTAAAACTCACCCGAAACCAAAATCAAATACCCCGGCAAGTCACATAATCACAATGTACCGTAGAGGAGGCAATAAATAGGAGATAGAGGATAAAACACTCAGAATGACCGACCGGGTTGTTATATATGCGAATACATAAGGGGATACAAGTTGCTAGCTAATGTACCATGGCATACAGTCAACAATGTTTTGATACCTGTTAACCTGAAAGACAAACTTCATTGGATTTTGGCAGTTGTATCATTTAAGGACAGATGTATCAATGTATATAACTCCTACCGATTAGTAGGTCATGATGCTTATGTTAGTTTTGAGATAGATAAGCTTGCAAAGCTTATACCTCTGTACCTGTGTTTTTACAGAGACAAGCAAGGCATAGATTGGTATCGAGAACCAGCATACAATGACAAGGCGCAAATTATTGCTTTTGATGTAGTATTTGTTTCAAATGTGCCTCTACAAAGATCTGGGAGCATCTATGCATCCAATCCTTTTTTATTTAATTCTTGTGTCATTTATAATCATATATTTATATGCATTGTATTTAACTGCTATCAATCTACTTTTTTGCAATGACTCTGGGTTGTATGTCGCAGCATATGCAGAGTATTTGAGCACTTGTGCATTGGTTCAACAAACAGCCTTTGATCCTAATTTACTCCACTTAAGATATGGTGCACTCCCTTTGGGACTATGCTATGCGAAAGTTAGATGCCGATGCAATAA
>MCJB01049636.1:0-28036 GCA_002018475.1 Nicotiana obtusifolia
GATTGAATCCTCCACCTGTAGGGCCTCATCGAAAGACTCTGGTTACCCTTCATCAGTCAGCAACAGATAATGTAATGAAGGTGAATACCTATCTGGTGCTCTGATGGTCCTTGATGATCTCCTCAACAGCTGCTCAGATGTCACTTGTTCCACCATAGGTTCTTCAGCAACAGCATCTGGAGTTGGTTGAGTTTCTTCCGCAACATCTCTGGGTGTACTCTTCTGCAACTCAATCTCAACTCTCACTTGCTTCATAGTCTCTGAAACCTTCTGCTTTCTGTCCTTGTATAAGACAGACTCATCAAATGTCACATCACAATGTCTTAGGATCTTTCTGTTCTTGTCATCCCAAAACCTGTAACCAAACAAGTCAGAACCGTAGCCT
The DNA here is from genome assembly GCA_002018475.1 of Nicotiana obtusifolia. Taxonomy (NCBI): domain Eukaryota; kingdom Viridiplantae; phylum Streptophyta; class Magnoliopsida; order Solanales; family Solanaceae; genus Nicotiana; species Nicotiana obtusifolia. The sequence continues at coordinate 386 of MCJB01049636.1, forward strand.
ATGAAGTAACACTTCACAGCCTTAGCATCAAGCTTGTCTCTTTTCTCTAGATCAACATGAACATAAGCCGTGCAACCAAAAGTTCTCAAGTGTGAGTACTTGAGCTCTTTTTTCGTCCACACCTCCTCTAGGATCTTGAACCCCAGGGGAACTGATGGTCCCCTGTTGATCAAGTACGCAGCTGTGCTCACAGCATCTGCCCAAAACATCTTGGGCAGCCCACAGTGTATCCTCATGCTCCTTGCACGCTCATTCAATGTTCTGTTCATCCTCTCAGCAACTCCATTCTGCCTAACCTTACCGGGAACTGTCCTCATCAATCTAATTCCCTCAGCTGCACAAAATGCTTTGAACTCTGACTTGTCATACTCTCCTCCATTATCAGACCTCAGGCATTTGATCTTCAAACCAGTCTGATTTTCAACTTCAGCTTTCCACCTCTTGAAAGTCACAAACACATCTGACTTATGCTTCAAGAAATAGACCAATACATTCCTGCTGAAATCATCAATGAAGGTGACATAGAACCTGGATCCTCCAAGTGATGAAACTGGAGATGGTCCCCAAACATCTGTATGTACCATTTCCAACCGCACTTTCTTCGGCTCGCTAGCAGTCTTTGTGAAGCTAACTCGTTTCGGTTTTCCCATAACACAGCTTTCACAAAGACCCATGTCAACAGACTTCAGACCCTCTAATGCTCCTTTTGCAACCAGCATCTTCATTCCTTTAGCACTCATGTGTCCAAGTCTGTTGTGCCACAGACATGAACCGGAAGCACCCTCAGCGACAACAACCATGTTAATACACCCTGCAGTGGTGTACAAGGTTCCAGATTTGGTGTACAATCATAGCACCCTTCACAATCTTCCACGAACCTTTCCCAAACTCTGCTGTATAGCCTGTGCTATCCAACTGACCAACAGAGATCAAATTCTTCTTGAGAGCAGGAATATATCTGACATCCTCTAATGTCTACTGGTTTCCCGATGGGGTCTTTATGCAGACATCCCCTTTTCCTTCAATCTCTAAGGCTTTGTTGTCAGCAAGATACTCCTTCCCAAAATTTTCATATTTGAAATTTTGGAACAATTCCTTGCTTGGAGACGAATGAAAGGATGCACCAGAATCCAAAATTCAGGATTCGACCGGGCTGTCCACACTAAGGATTAGAGCATCCCCAATATCTTCTGTGAAATTTACAGAATCACTATCATCTCCAGATTTATGATTCTGCTTCTTCTTTGGTTTCTTACAGTTTGTCCGATTGTGCCTTTTATCTCCACAGTTCCAACAAATCACGTTGGGTCAGTTTGGAGATTTTCCTCGATTCTTTGATTTTGATCGGCCATGTTGATTTTGGCCCTTCGACTTGCTTCTCCCCCTTCGGTCAATGCTGAGAGCACTGCCCAATGAATCTCCCACTTCTCGTTTGCGAATGCTTTCACTGAGAATAACATCACGGATTTCATTAAACTTCAAAACTGCTAATCGTAGCAACAACAGTATACCAAGACTCGGGCAGAGATGACATCAAAATCAACGCCTTAATTTCATCTTCGAAATTAATTTCCACAGAACTCAGTTGACTCACAATCATATTGAACTCATGTATATGATCGGCAACAGATCCATTCTCAGACATCTGTAAATTGAACAATCTACGCATTAAATATACCTTGTTCATCGCCGATGGCTTGTCGTACATATTTTGATTGCGCCTTCATCAGATCTGCCGTAGTCTTCACCTTAACGATGTTTAACGCCACATTTCTCGACAAATTCAACAGGATCAACCCCAACGCCTGGCGATCCTTAAGCTTCCACTGCTCCTTTGTCATGGAAGCCGGCTTTGCCTCAGTCAAGGGTTCGTGAAGATCTTTCTGGTACAGATAGTCTTCGATCTGCATCTTCTAGAAACCGAAATCGGATCCATCAAACTTCTCGATTCCAATCTTCGAACTCTCCATCTTCAGTGATCGTGTTGAATCTCCAAAGCTCTGATACCAGTTGTTAGGATCGATTCACTCAAACACTCTAAACTGATGAAGAAGATGAAGAAATCTTGAAGAGAGAAAAGTTAAGGTAGAGAGACTTATTTCGTGGTAACACCCCGTTAGGATAAACTTCCACAGCGGCGGGATTTATATATATTAATAATTAAGGGTATTTACGATAAAAGCAGAATAAACAATATAGTCTATATATAGATCCCAAATAGTCCCAAACCTATAAGAGAAAAGTCTCCCAATTTGACCAGGATTATAGGTTTTCCTTTCCCAAATCTATGAGGACAATGAGTTTTCCTAAACCTATAGGGATTATGGGTTTCCTTAAAATACAAGAAAATAATTCAAGTCCATCACACATTAATCAGGCTCCACACCTAACATTCAGTAGTTGCAAGCAAGAATTAATCTCATTTGAACTTGGATTATGGTTTAGACGTTTTATTTTAATGTTTGGACACGTTACTCTTAAATATTATATTTTAAAAGTTTATCCGTGAATATTAAAAATTGTATTTAAGATATTTAATATGATTACTTCTCATTCTCTATAATATTCAATTAGTTTGTCATACAATATAAATATTTGATTATGTTAATTATTTTATTTGACATAACTGAATAACCGGATAACCAAACCGAAAAAGCCCGACCTGAGAAGAGAAAAATCAAACCGAACAAAACTTATTTTTAGTTCTAATTGGATTGCACTTTTTCAAAATCGAAAAATCAAAAGATCGAATGCACACCCCTATCGAAAATAATAAAAATTATGGTTCAACAGAATTAGCTTTAGTTTGACTCAAATCTTATATCTGTATTAAGAAATTACTTAATATATATTAAAATAGTCTATCTTGAACTTAATAAACAATTTATAATTTAGAACTCACAACTTAAAATTCTAAATTTGTCTCTCTCGACGAAAAACTAAAGGTACAGAAGATAGTAAGGAGGATTTTTGAGAAACTATCCTAGCCGACTTCGATTAAAGAACAAAATACACTTTTGCATTGTTTATATTTTATAAAAATACGCTAAATATTTTATATCCGTAGTTTTTCTATTTTTCTTAAATTTTTAATGTACTTTATATATTTTTTGTGATTATTATATTATTTTATTAATTTATAAATTAAAAAATTTAAGATCAATGGGCTTACGTTCCATATTTAACGAGTTACGCCTCACACCATATTAAGCAAAACGTTCCACCTCACACTCCTGCATTTTGAAATACGAATTTTGACACGAAATATATCTTAGGTAAGAATATCATTTTAAATTTGAGTATTAATCTTTCAACCGCATGAAAATATTGAACCGGATCATATTAACTTACATTAAAAGAAATTTCACCTCGTTGTTGTATTAAATCAACAATTATTTTGATCTATGTGATACTTACATGAATTAATTTTTCTCATGATCTACCTTGGCACAATGTCATTATTCTACAATGTGATTATCGTATTATTTTCAATCTCACTAGTATGAAAAGTGTGTATATGAGCCAGGGCGACTTGGCCTAACCGTAAAAATTATCTGGACTAGTCACTTTTTGGATCGATTTTTAGAAAATAATCAATAGTTAAAAATTCACTGATAAGCCTCTTTTAATGCAGAAATACCATGACAGTGTCATGGATTTCAAACTTAAACAACTAACCAAGTGAAAAATACAGGATACCATCCTGATTTTTGAAATACATGATCGTATTATGAATTTCGAATTTTAAAAAAGTAAACTCCAAGATAATGCTCTGAATCTCGTCCATGATAATGTCATAGAATTTTACTTTTTAAGTTCGAAATTCATAACACTGTCATGTATTCCAAAAATTAGCTGCTTTTCATTGAATTTTGCATTATCCCAAGTCCAATTGACCATTCATTCGTACTAATCATCATTATTTTTTCTCTATCGTCTCTCAGAGTCCAATCAAATCGTGAACAACAAAATTATAAATGAATAATTAATCTTAAGGTCATTTTTTTTTCTTTTTTCTACATTTTAAAAAGTCTATATGATTTTTTCACATCATGCCCATTCACTTTATTATACCTCTAATATAGGCATATTCATGGGATGTGGTTCTACATTAACATAGATAACTTAGGAATATATCAGTCAGGAGTCAAATCACCAGTTTTAATTTTGGTCCCGATTTACCTTAGGCTAGGTTCAAGGTGAGGACAATTAGTAAAAGAACTTAATCATTAAGATGTGGTTTGGTTCATTAAGTTATGAAAGGATTATAATGTGTAGATTATAATACGGGGATTAAATAATAATGAGTTATTTAGTGAATATAGTAAGTGTTTGTTTCGTTAAATTAAAAATGAAATATACAGAGTATTACTATAAATTATGTGTTTGATTTTACAATAGATGAACTTGAATAAATTTTTATTTCTAATATTAATCTTGGTCTTCTTGGTTGTAATTCACACATTGGTGCTCTCAATGCATCCAAGCCTGCAAATATTGACCATGAGGGCTAAATCTCTGCCCAAAGACAACATGGCCCTATCCTTCATATTTGCAAGAGGCTCGTTTTCAATTTTCACCTTGATTTTTTTTAAAGAACTTTGGGGAAAAAAGGGGCCCCTATCCTTCCGATTCGCAAGAGGCTCGGTTTTCGATAATAACCTTGATTTTCTTAAAAGATTTTGAAAAAACATTCTAGAGAAAACATTTATGTCATTTGATTGTCTTATCCCGGCCGAAATGTTAATTCCACATTGCATGGTGGTATAAAAATAATAGCTAAATTCTGGTATAACATTATAATGATTAAGAACGCTAAAAAGAGACCGACGAGAAAACCACATGAAACAAAGAATCCATATAGACAACACCAACTACTTGGGAGAATCATAATCTGTGTAAGAATAGGCGTGAATTTTAGAGTATCCCTAATTCGTTTACAAAGTTTAACATTTTAATATTAGATGAGATGCATCCAAATAGAGCAGAACAAATGTAGAGGATTCATATCATTTGACCCAAGTTACTTGAATTTCTAGATTCATAGCTATTACTTGAAAGGGAGTCTTGGAGCAATAGTAAAGTTGTATCCGTATGACCATAAAAGCAACTATTAATGCTGGCATTATAGTAAGCTATCTATATCATACTCTTGGGGTGCGGCCCTTCCCGGCCCCAGCATAAGATGCTTTGTGCATCGGAAGGCCCTTTTTTATACCTATTATTAGAAGCAAAGACTTTTGTACTCTTCTCCAAACTCTGCCATTGATGAGATGGAGGGAACTCCAAAACATTAGTCATCTTATTCAAATATACATCAGAGTACATACAACATCAAAGTACAACTTCTTGATTGTTTCCGAATTATGAAATACTTAATGACTTATCATGCATGTGTACAAAGTACAATATAGAATACACAGACAACAAGAAAATACTTCACTTCATGCAAAATGGACATGCCTACATAATGAACCAGTCCAAGAAGAAGCAGCGCCAGGTCTGTATCGTCCATAATAATTTAGACATAAACACAATGCTGCACTACACAATTCATGGAAAGAAAAACAGGACAAGCCAAGTTCAATTTGTGTCGGCAACATTTCCCGTGTATGCACTTTCAACTTTTTCTGATTTCATGTATTTAAGAGATAGACCTATCGAGTCTTAGCAGTATGAGTAAAGAGAATTCGGCACTAAAAGGGCAGCCAAGTGCACGAAACATCCCACGTTCACGCAAGGTCACCCAAGGGGATGTGATGTAGGCAACCTACCCTCATGCAAGCATTACGGCTTGAACCCATAACTTATATATCACACAGAGACAACTTTATCGTTGCTCCAAAGCTCCCCTTCAACCCTCAGAGAAACAAAAGGACCACAACATAGATTTTTAAGGTCAATGGAACGAATAAAATGTTAATATAGTTCTTTAGGCAAAAGGGAAACCTGTAAGTTCACACTATAACCAAATTTTACCATCAGTTCGCCATGTTCTATTACAGTTCCTTCCCTTCTTTCCCCAGTTTCCTCAGCAATAACAAGAATATGAAAGTAACACATTGTACTTGTATAAATTTCCATATACATTGGATAGTGAAACAAGCAAGGTGTTTGTCTTTTGATCCAGTGATACCAACACAACTGAGGACAATGTGGGGGAATTCAGGAATATCCACATATCTGCAATAAATTGAAACCAAGGAGAAGCCAAGTACCGCGCAAATTTTGTCTTGGAAGGAGGACTAAAGTTCAGTAATCATGGGTAAAAATGATCTCCTTGAACCACTAGTTGCTTACTGTTCTTAATAGTCGTCTGTAATATTCTCCATATCAACTCTTCCGGATTATGAACTTATATGCAACTGATTATAACAAATCTCTGATAAAATCAAGGTTTAGAGTATCACGGATTAGAAGGAACAGTCCAATAATGAGCACAAACATGATTCCAGATGACATAATCCGTTGCTCTACTTCTAAAGGAAGCTTTTTTCCACCTCGAGCTGCTTCTACAAGAATCAAGGCTAAAGAACCCCCATCTAAAGCAGGCAAAGGAAGGAGATTTATAACCGCAAGGTTGATATTCAAAACAGCTGCAAATTGATAAAGGCCGTCAATATTTGATTTTGCAACTTCAGCACCAACAGCTATGATGGCAACAGGACCCGATACCTTACTAGCCGTTTGTGAGAAGTTCACAAAAGCCTGTTTCAAACTGTCCAAAACATTGTACGTAAGACCCCAAAATTCTCTTCCTGAGAAGCTAAAAGCCTCAAATATATTCTTCGGCTGAACTTTCGAAATCTTGAAATTTGGTGACAGTTGAACTCCAATCCTACCCGTACCATCCGAATTCTCATCAGGTGTAACTCTAACATCAACATTCCCTTCTCCTCTCCCTATTTTCAACAACACATTTCTCTTTGGATTTTTCTTAATGACATCAACAACCTCAGAAACCAAATTAGGTCCACTTTTCCCTAATTCAATTCCATTCAAACCTAAAATTACATCACCGGGAAGTAATCCATCTCTAGATGCAGCTGAAAAAGGCCTAACATCAGGGACAAGAACTCCAGGGAAAGATTCTTGAACAGGCAATCCAACTAACACCACTTGTGTAAATATTATAACATAAGCAAAGATTATATTAGCTATTACACCAGCTGAAATAACTATCACCCTATCAAATATAGGTCTATTTTTGAGCAAATTTTTGTCATCAGGGGGAATATCACTATCAGGATCATTATCAGGAAATCCCACAAACCCACCAAGAGGAAATGCTCTAAGTGAATACTCAACATTTTGGGCATTGAATTTAGCTAAGATTGGACCAAACCCAACAGCAAATTTACTTACATGAATACCTTGAAGATAAGCAGCAAGAAAGTGACCACTTTCATGTACTACAATAATAGCTGTCAATACACTAACTGCTTCTAATACTGACTGTACACTCTCAAATCCACCAAAATCAAGTCCAGGAATGGCCCAAGTTTTAAACCTTTCTCTTCTGCTAAGTGGGTATATATTCTTGTCAAGTAAAAATTGATTCTTGGAATGAAAAATGAGTTTTTCTGAAGAAGATGATAAGGATTTTGAGAAGTGAGTTTTGGACCTAAGATGGAACTTAGAAATGTGTGATTTGGAATTAATAAATTGTGAGAGGGAGAGATAACAAGAAGAAGGAGAAGAGGAGAGGTTTATAATCATGTTTTTAGTTGATTTTTGTGAATTTTGAAGGGGTCAATATGAAGAGAGAGGGGGTTTTGGTTAATAAGGGATAGAGAAGATAGAGGGATGTTGGAATGGATAATTCACAAATTTGGATTTGTGGAGGGGATGTGTGTGATCTGTTTACAATGCTCCCACCACAATTTTGTTTGCTTGGGCTCTGTTCATTTAACAGAGTCCAGGAGAAATTTTCGCGTAAAAGAAAATAGAATATATGGCATCTTTCAAAAGTAGTATTTTATTTGAAGCAATTACTAAAAAATCCAACTGCAAATTAATCTTTTTTAACCAACTCACATGAATATATTATAGAATTTATGATTCGAAAAAAGTTAAAAAATATCTCTTTATTTTACGAAAAGCATTATCTATATTCTCTGTTATAACTATTGATCTATTATAGCCCCACGTTATTGTACTTGTAAAAAAGATATCCTTCCACCGTTAACATCCTTATTCACCATAGCAACACCTTCGCACATGGCCTTACATTTTACTAAGATGAATATCACGTGGCATGCTATTTCACCGCCGCAAAGATATATAATGAAGTATGAAATTGTGATCTAATAAATCATCCTAACAAAAGATTCTCGTAACGAAATAAGAAAAATAAAGGAGGAACGGATTTAACGAAGAATTTATATTTGGAAAACAAATTGAGAAATGTATAATATTTCATTGCTCCCAAAATAATAGCCGATAAAATATATATTTGATATATATGTATATCATATACACATATTTTATATACTTTTAACTAGCAAATATAATTAATTTCTGACGGGTCTTTCAAATTTGTATTGAAAATTCAGATGTAATTGTAACTACATGCAATTCTCAATTATGTCTAGAGAACTAGTCAGTGTGATTGTACTTCTTCAAATATGATCAACCAATACGCACTGACCGAATAAGTATTAATTCAGATAAACAAACCGAATCATGTAATTACCAAGGTACACTTAAGTCTAACTTCCGTATGACTTTCCAAACACAATCTAGCTAATATGAGTGGATCGCCTATTTTTCGTAATGACTGTAAGAGGATTCAAGATCGTAAATCGTATAACATGATCTCTCACCACAACATGCACGCGACATCTTAATACCAAAAGTGTGAGAGAAGCAATTGTTGTGCTGCTCAGTTAAAAGATTGAAAATCTATATGGATCTCTTTGGAAAGTCTTGAAATTGATGTAATTATTAGAGTAGTAATTACACAATCTAGTACTTATACAATCTAATAATTATAACGATTTATTTGTTTGTCATAACATAATTACAGTGAAATTACAAGCGTATTGTTTGGTTGCACAAGTGTAATTACACAGTTAGATTAAATTTTAAATAAAGTAATTATTAAAACTTAAAAGTTAATATAATAAATATATGCCTATAAATGATTTTTAGAAGTATATATGATATTAGATTTGATATTTAAAATGTATTTTTTTTCTTGAATATACACTAATTAGTAATCATATATTTATAACTAATATTATCAAAATGATTGATATATATTTTTCAAATTAATAATATTTAGTTTAATTAATTATAAAAGCTAAAAACATATGTTTTGTAAGAACATCATGGAATGCATGTTTGATAAAATAAGTTAATATTTATAAATATAATGTCATAACATTACACACTGTTTGACAAAACTAATCTATCAATTCTAACTAAAAAGTGAACAACATGTAATGTGAAATAACAAACCAATATTAAAGGTCCTCCCTTGTCACACTTTTTTTTGCAGATGACTTAGTTTTAATGGGAAAGTCAAACAATAAAACTTGCTCCACAATTTGTATTGGTCTTGATTTTTTTTTTTGTGAAATATCTGGACAAAATATCAACTATAACAAATCAAGAATTATTCTCTCCAAAAATTGTACTAAAACCTGTGTTACTAATATTTCCTCCTGCCTAGGCATAAAAAGTAATAATCCTTTTGGGAGATACCTAGGTTTTCCACTAATTAATGAAAATCCTAATTATAAGGACTACCAACACATCATTGATAACATGCGTACAAAACTCTCGGGATGAAAAACAAACTGCATGAACTTAGCTGGAAAAATTACACTTTTATCATCTTCCCTATCAAGCTTACCAGCCTACTACATGCAATATACTCTCCTTCCCTCAAAAACCCTTAAAATAACTGATAAAATACAGACAAATTTCCTAATGGGTACTAATGAGACTAGAAAGAAATTATATATTATTAGTTGGGATGTTGTCACAAATAAAAAAGATAATGGTGGATTGGGCATAAAGAAAGCTAGATCAAAAAATTTAGCCCCACTAGCTAGCCTAGCTTGGCGATTAACTAATAATCCGTTGAACCTATGGCAAACATTATCATCAAGAAATACACTAACCATTTCAAATATAGCACTTCCTTTATTCAGAAGAGCATTATTAAAGGATAGTCAATCTGCCAACAAGGTGTAGCATGATCTATACACCAAAAATCACCCCTAAATATTTGAAAAACATACTGGATTCCTAACTATAATAGTCTTAGAAGTTATGTGACGGGATCTCTCAACAAACATGAGACAGCTCTCACAATTAGAAATATTAGATCACAATACGTGGAACTTGAGAAAAATCTCCTTAAACATCTCAACTGAAATACAAGAAAAAATACATCTATTATCTTCTCTCCATAAGGTAATAACGATACTCCAATATAGGATATTAGCAGGGTACATTCACAACAAATTCGTGCTACGACCTTATTGACAAGGACCCTCCTATAAAAAAAGAATTTTAAATGGATCGGAAAAATACACTACCCCAACAAAATTAAATACTTTCTTTGGCTTAGTTACCACAATAGATAACCATACAATACCATTTAGCATGCATAGATATGAACATTAATGATTTGTGCGCAATTTGTAGAAAAGAAACTGAAGATATTGTTCATATATTTTTGGGATGATTTGTGGCAACAATTAGACATAGATATTAAGTGCCATCACCCCAATAAGGACATTAAGTGCTATCGCCCCAATAAGGACAACTGGCTAACCTATCTTAGTGAATTAGACCCAAACATAACCAATAACCATATCTCATGGAGTGATTTATTCTCTTTCATTATATGGAATATCTGGCTAAATAAAAACAACAATAATATAAACAACACATCAAAAGAAATTTCATTAACTTTTGTACTAAACCAAGCCATTGAGTACAAACTATTGACGGATCGGGAGATAAATCTAGATAGACAAATTCTCGTTAAATTTTGTTGGTCAGCACCTCATAAAGGTTGGTACAAGCTAAATATATATAGGGCCTTGAAAGGGGGAGATACACATGGAGAAGTAGGGGGAATATTTAGGAACTCCAAAGGAGATTGAGTCCTAGGATTCCAAACGAGATCTTACTCAAGAACAAAACTGAACTTCAAGCCCTCTACCAAGGACTACACCTTGCTCATGAGATGAAACTATATCCCTTGGAAGTGAAAACGGATGTTACACAGGTAATTGTCTACATTAACAATGGATGTATAACTTACAACTCTATCATTAATACATGCAGGTGGTTAATCTCTAGAATGTGCATGATAGTGATCCAGCATAACTTCCGTCAAGGCAATGAAGTGGCTCACCTTTTTGGCTAAGAATGCAACCATGCTTTCTAGCATCAATAAACTCTATTGTCTAATTATTCCTCCATCCTATGTCATGATCATGATGCTGGCGAACAAAGTAGGAGATGTTCATGTAAAATCTGTTCCTATTAATGGTTGTAGGCATATAGCAATACTTGGTAATCAGCATGCTACGCATAGGTTATCTTCTCTATGTAATGATCCACAGGATCATAACTGTTGTAGTGAGTAATTTTTAATGAATAAATTTCCATTTAAATAATAATTAAAAAAAAGCCAATACTACTCAAAGAAGTAACTTGGAACCATAATTATAATACAATTTCAAAATTCCAAAAATAAAAATAAAATTAACATATGTCAAATTTCAACATAATAAAAATAAGTTCCATATATTTATCGATGTGGTACTTTCATAGAGTAGGAAATACATTTATCTAATTTCTCAATTTTTTGGGTTTTCACTCCTACTAAAGTTTTAAAAGAAAAGATTTTAATAGCAGCTGAATAGAAAAAGAATGACGCCGTTTCAAAAGATTAAAGGCTTTAATAGCAGTCTAATGATCAATAAGGTCAGGCAAAGACCCCGTTTCAAAATTGTTTTTAAGCATGACAAATAGGAAAGACAAAGACACCATTTCAAAATTTTAAATTCAAAACTTCCATCTTCTCAACTTCCACAATTTTAAAGGAACAACCCTCCTTCACCTATTTAATTTCAAGTGTTCGTCCTTCACCAGCGAAGAATGGGAAAATCGTCCCAATCTTTTTACCTTCTCCCCAAATTTCCTAATGGGTTATTTGATTGTGACACTGCTTTGCTCTATTACCCAAAGGATTCTGATTGAATTATGGTAAATATTTGACTGAATTTGTTGAGTTTTGTATGTGATGGTTTGTTTTAATGTGTTTTCTGAGTTTGGTTCTTAAATTTTAATCTTTCATATGTTCATAATTGCTAGCTTTCAATTGCCTTTGTGATACTAATAAGTGGGGATTAAATTTTTATGGTATATTATCTATTCATCATTTTAAATGTTTAACTTATCCTACACTCATGAGCTTCATCAATTTTGGGGTGCATTTGAAATGATGATAAAAATAATAATATAATATTCACTCTTATTTATTAATGTTGAATGTATATCTCTCCTGTGTGACTCATGAAAATAGTCCTTTTATTTTGCGCTAGGAAGAACAAATGTTGAGGAAGTATTTGATGAGTCCTAATTGGTTGTTTTATTCAGTGTTGGATATACTACTCGAAGGTGTCGAATATGGTCAGTTTTATAATTACGATTTTATATTTGGTAAAGCAACTTCTCAATTAAGACTAGCAACGGGTCCGGTTTCAACCGGACCGGACTGGAAACCGGCCCCGACCGGTTAGAACCGGACCAATTTAAGGGGGGAGGGGGCTAGTTGTCCGGTGGCGACACAGTTTTAACATTTTCGACCGGACGGACCGGATTAAAAATAGTTCGGAATCGGATCGGATCTGACCGGAGGCGGCAGTTGGCTAAAACATGGGATTTAAATTATAGCCGTTGCCAACAGCTCTATTGAGCAAATAGCCGTTGGGCAATGGCCAAAAACGGCTATTTTACCCAATAACCACCCCTAACTATTTTTTCTTATAAATACCCCATTATTTCATCATATTATTCACAAAAATCATCAAACTCTCTCTAATTCTCTCAAAATCATCTACAATATTGCTATTTTGTTACTTTGGCTATTTGTCTAAATCTAAATTATACAATTTTGGTTATTTATCAAGTTTTACTTGGAGTTGCTAACTTGCTATCAAGTGAAGGTTCAAGTATCAAATTTTGAGCGACGGAACAAGCGAAGAAGGGAATCAAACCAATGAGGCGGAAGATGAAGAAGATCAAGAAGAAGACGATGAACCGGAACAACAACAACCTGTTCCTAAGGAAAAGCCTACAGCTATATTAAAAAAACTAGCGAGCATGTTTAAAAGAATGTAATTTTATACATCAAAATACATATTAATAAAATTGTTCCAAGTTCACATCACAACTCTTGTGTTCTTATATTTTATTTTTTACTAATTTTGTATATATTTCAAGGTTTGAATCTAATTATAAATTTTGAAACTAATTCAAAGTTTGTAAGAATATTATTGTAACTTCTTTAATTCTAAGTTTTAACTTTGAAACATACTTTTCATTTCAAATATATATTCAAAGTTTGTAATATTTAGTTGTTATATTTTCAAAAACTTATAATTTTACTAACTTTGTATATATTTCAAGGTTTGAAGCTAATTATAAATTTTGAAACTAATTCAAAGTTTGTAAGAATATTATTGTAACTTCTTTAATTCTAAGTTTTAACTTTGAAACATACTTTTCATTTCAAATATATATTCAAAGTTAGTAATATTTAGTTATTATATTTTCAAAAACTTATAATTTCCTTCTACTACAAAATTTATGATTTTACTAACTTTGTATATATTTCAAGGTTTGAATCTAATTATAAATTTTGAAACTAATTCAAAGTTTGTAAGAATATTATTGTAACTTCTTTAATTCTAAGTTTTAACTTTGAAACATACTTTTCATTGGATAGATCCTGATTGGGTCTTCCAAAAACGTATTATTGCATATAAAGTAGCTGATGAACCACACACGGAAAATTATATTTCCATAACTGTATCATCAATTTGTCGTGATTATTGTTTGACTAATAAAGTTTTTAGTATTACAGTAGATAATGCTACGAACAACACAGAAGCACTTAGGAATTTAAGACCTATTTTAAACCCCCCTTTTGAGGAATTTTTTCATGTTAGATGTGCATATCATATCTACAATTTAGTAGTCACAGATGGTCTTGACTTATTTAAGAACATTATTGAAAAGGTTAAAGTAGCTATTGCCTTTATTTTTAGAAATAAAAATCAAGAAATAAAAAGAGAATGGGAAAAAAATGTATAGAATTAGGAATGCCGATTAGGAGAGTTCCAAAAGAAGTTTGTACTAGGTGGAACACTCTATATGAAGCATTAACTGTTGCTTACGAATATAGAGAGCCTATAACTCAAATGTATAATAAATATTTTATGGAACTTTACCACCTTAAGGAGGAAGATTGGAACCTTATTGAACATCTCCTCCAGTTTTTAGAAAATTTTTATCATGCTACTTTAGAATTTTCTGGACAATATTATCCAACTACTCCTACTATGTTATATTATATAGCTGGCATATCTGAATTATTAAAATTATATAGGCAATACAAAGAATATAAAATGATTGTAGAGGCCACGATTGAAAAATTAAAAAAATATTTTTTCCCAATTCCTCAAATTTTTTACATTGCTTCTGTGTTGCATCCTGCATTTAAATTAAAGTTAACTGAATGACTTGTTCGGGAAATATACGCAAATTTAGATATTACACCTCTTGAAATTGCAACTAATAACTACTCGAGTGTAGATACTGCTCGTGGTAAAGTTTATACAGATTTTCAGGCTGTTTTCGGAAAGTACAGAGCTTGGGCAGAGAGTGCTACACCAACTGCACCGATACTTTCAACCGGTGAAGTTCTTCTCAAATAAGCAAACGACATGCTGGGATGAGCAGTTTTGGAGGACTTGATCAGAAGCTGCTTTCAGAACAAGATGACTACGGGGAGGAATACAGCGAGTTCCAAGTCTACTTGATCCAAATATCCGAAGAAACTTACATGTTTTGGAACTTACGATCTATTGGATTACTGGAAGGGTCAAGAAGCACAATTTTCCATACTTTCAAAAATGGCGCGCGATATATTGACAATTCAAGCGTCATCAGTTGCGTCGGAGACCGCTTTCAGCCAGGGAAGATTTCAGATTGGAGATCACAGACATTCATTGAGAGAAGAAGCAATGGAAACAGGAGTTCTATTAAGAGATTGGATCAGAGCAGAGCGAAGAAACTTTGGAATACCGGAGCTTTCACAGAAAAAAGATAGAGCGTACATGGATCAAATTTTGAGCGACGGAACAAGCGAAGACGAGAATCAAACCAATGAGACGGAAGATGAAGAAGATCAAGAAGAAGACGATGAACCGGAACAACAACAACCTGTTCCTAAGGAAAAGCCTACGGCTATATTAAAAAAACTAGCGAGCATGTTTAAAAGAATGTAATTTTCTACATCAAAATACATATTAATAAAATTGCTCCAAGTTCACATCACAACTCTTGTGTTTTTATATTTTATTTTTTACTAACTTTGTATATATTTCAAGGTTTGAATCTAATTATAAACTTTCAAACGTTTGTAAGAATATTATTGTAACTTCTTTAATTCTAAGTTTTAACTTTGAAACATACTTTTCATTTATTTATAAAGTTAAATAAAGGAGGCAATAATTTAAAAAATAAAATAAAATAGAACAACCGGATGACCGGCCAGACCGGACCGGATCGGACCGGACCGGACCGGACCGGACCGGACCGGACCGGACCGGAAAAAACCTGATAGACCGGCCACCGGTACTGGTCACGATCCGATCGGCCTATTTTCAACCGGGGGGACCGGACCGGAAATTACCGGTTTGGTCCGGTTTTTATCCAGTAACCAGCCCTATTCTCAAGTACTTTGGGCTAACCGACGAAAACTATTTTACAATTTATGTACAATTTGGGTTAAATCGGTAAGGACCTAAAATATGGGCCTAATTTTGTTGGTATGTTGGGTCAACTGACAATGAAGGTAATCTTCTCATGAATGAACAAAGAGGAATTTTCAGAAATTACTATTGTTTAGTGACTATTAACTTTCTATACCTCTCATATATTATTACTTTTTATAGTTATTATTTAATTATTACGGTAGTGTATTCGTTGTATTCGCGCTGCTGTATTCATGTGTATAATAGCAAAAAACACCTAAAAATCAGGGCAGTCCAATCACGCGCATGTATTCGCGTTGCTGTATTCATGAATACAGCAGCAAAAAGCGCCTAAAATCAAGGCAGTCCAACTGTACGCGCATTTGCTATTTTATATTCAGTGTATTCAAATGTATTTGTATTAAAAATATTTTAGTTATTCCTAATACATGTTATTACTGCTGTATTTAGTATATCTCATTGGTTGTATTCACTGTATTTTTATTTGTATTTAGTATATTTTACTGTATTTCACTATATTTTAAAATTAAATGTATTCGCTGTTTATATTCTGTTATATTTTAATGTTTGTGTCCAGTGTATCTTAATGTTTATATCCTATATTCATGCGTACTGTATGCACAGTATACATGAATACAAATGTATTTAGTTGTATTAAAAAAATACAGACTTTCGATTACATAAAAATATGCAAAAAATATATTTGTATAAAAATATAATTTGCTTGAGTGAATTTGTGCGGACTATAATATATTTGTATTATTGTATGTGATAATATCTGATAAGTCGAAATCGTATTCTACGTCAATTCAAGATGCATAATTCTATTTATTGTTGGTCAAATCATCATTCACTTCACTCCATGATATATATTTTAACTCATATAATAATTTCAGGTACATATCGCGTTTGTGCACAAAAACTTCACAATATCGGTTGGGCGTTTGTATGCGTCAACAATAACCATATTAGCCATTTGAAGAGCTTTTGTCGAACGAACTTTAACTACCTGTCCAACTCTGTAATAGGCAAAAACTTAGGTTCTACCAAAGGTGAAAGTTGTTGTCAGACAAACAAATATAAGTTGAGTACGAACAAGAAGAGTACGTGTCAATTTCATTGCATGCAAGGGTAATGTGCTTTTTGCTGCCACGTGTTAATGGCCTTTTTAAGCTTTACATCTGGGATTCACGAGATATTTCCTCTCCTCTCCCCCAGAAAAGAAAGAACGATTGCTGCAAATGCTCTGAAACAATGGAGCTTGTCTTGGATTTAATTCACAAAATCTTGAACACTTATTTACCTCATATATCAACAACAGCACTCATCCACTTCATGCCTTTATATCTCTTTCTCAAGTTTCTTCACTTCATCTTCCGTTCTATATTTAGTGAAAACGTCGCCGGTAAAGTTGTTCTGATCACAGGGGCCTCTTCTGGTATCGGCGAGGTTTGTACCCAACATTTTACACATTTCTGATCCCTTATGCCCAACAAATGACACTGTATAGCCGTCGTAAAATTTATAATTTTTTTTATATATGTAAGGTCTTTATTTTTATATATAAAAATTATACAATATTGTCTACATTTTTTTATACACTTTTTCGACTACCAGGTGTAAATAGTTTTTGGTGCGGGCTAAAAGTGATAATAGCCCCAACATTTTACTTACTGAATTTAAGTTCCTTTACACCTATATATGGTTAAGCTTAAATGGAGAAGTGAGAATTCATACGGCCGATCTCTACTTGTTTGGACGCGTAGTGGTTGTATTGTTACCTATGGTGTATGAATATTTGCACATGCAGTGAGGTCATTTATAAGGTTATGAATGTGAAATTTCTATGATAAACATTAATTGATAACTTAAGTAATCTTATATCACAGGTTAAATTACAATGATAGGTAAAAAAAAATCTTCAGACTGTCAATATGTATAAATTATTCCTTGTTAGATTAATCATTAGAGTAGTAGGTCTTTTTTAACATGCAAGACTTGGTTGATTAATTTGAGTTTGTTATGGAAATTGAAGCATTTAGCCTATGAATATGCTAAAAGAGGTGCTCGTCTAGTGCTTGCGGCAAGAAGGCGCAGAAGTCTTCAGCAAGTAGCAGATATGGCTTATTGGCTTGGATCTCCAGATGTTGTTCCTGTGCATGCTGATGTTTCCAAAATTGAAGATTGCCAGCGATTAATTGAGGAAGCTATAAACAACTTTGGTAGATGTAAGTGTAGAAAACTAATAAAATATAACAGCGAATGATCATCATATATTGTACGTAAAATTAAAGAATTGTGTCAATTATGTTTAAGTATCAGTGATTTTGTTGCTAATTTTGCTGTAGTGGATCATCTGGTGACCAATGCTGCTGTGACGCCCCTATACATGTTTGAGGATCTTATAGAGGTCACCAACGCTGCACCCGCAATGGTAAAACCCATATTCTTTTTCCTTTTCTATTCATTATTGAAATCCATATCCTTTTCAAAGCAATTTCAGCATCTAATTAACATGAGTAAAGTGTGTAAATCTCTCGGAGTTTGCTCATATGATGAACTTTTGGGAAAGGTAAACCAGAGATTAATTTGGCGTATGTTGTAATCTCAGGACATAAATTTCTGGGGTGCAGTTTATACTACCCATTTTGCCATCCCCCATTTGAAGGAAACCAAGGGAAAAATCGTAGCAATCACTTCATCAGCTGGTGTTCTGAATGCAGCCAGAATCAGCTTCTATAATGTATATTATCTGGCTACAACTTGAATTACATTCTTCTTATGCCTCATTGAACTGGGATATAATTCAGTGTTTCTACAGGCAAGTAAAGCTGCAATTATTAGTTTCTATGAGACGTTGCGGGTAGAACTTGGGACACAAATTGGGATTACAATAGTCACTCCTGGACTAGTTGAATCGGAGTTGACCAAAGGCAAATTTCTCACAACAGAGGGCAAGTTGGAAGTAAACCAAGTAATGAGAGACGTAAGCTACTTCTTTTGATTCAGATGTCAAGCTTTTATAACTACTGCCCTAGCAACCGTTGAATTGTGTGACCACCTTATCTGAATTTTAAGCTACTAGAAAGAAAAAACACCTCAATTTATTTACTTGCGTCTTCAAGACGTCCCTCAATTATTTATTTTCTCATCTTTCTCAAAGAAGATAGCAAAATTCATTCAGTTTGTTGCAATGTTACCAGGTTGAAATGAGTGTTACTCCTATATTGCCAGTGCAAAAATGTGCTAGAGCGATTGTCAAGAGTGCATGTCGCGGAGACAACTATCTAACAGAACCACCATGGTTCAGGACATTATTCGTCTACAGAATATTTTTCCCTGAACTTCTAGAATGGTTCCAACGTTGGTTTTTGTTCCCAGGGCGAGGGCAACCACCAACAGAGGCACCCAGCAAGATAATTCTAGATGTGACTGGATTTAAGGAATATGGTTATCCAAAGTCTGTCCTATCTCCACATATAAAAGTGGATTGAGGACACAGTAAACTGAAGCTAAGCTAGAATAGTGTCAGCGAAGTTCCCATGCAAACTGGTCAGAATAAGGTTTCCATCTTTTCATTTTGGTGTGGAGTGCCGAACATGAAAGAAACTAAAGGAAAACGAAAACAAGGTGGGAAACAGAGGCTGATAATTGAATTAGAAGAAACAACTGTTGTCGTGGCAGATACCTTATAATGTTGTACACTCCTGTAACTTACTTCAGATTGTTGATGATGAATGAACTGATTGCCATTTATCTTGGTTTGGCACCTTTACGTTAGTCAATACCAAGTCACTTTGTTCGGTATTTCTTCAATCCAAAGTCTGCAACAAAGATTGCTTCTGCCTTTGTGTGAGAAATTCTCCGTGTGAGAAGTTCACTGCTCCTTGCTCGACGCAACGTCCAGTCATTTCCATTTAAAGCCATAGATTAATTCTTCAGAGCCTTTTGTCATAGGGCTTCCTGTGCAAATGTTAGTCAATATATAAAAATGTAAAATATTGCAAGTTTGCCGTCCTTCAGTTAAGATCACTTCCACTTTTCAGCATACGATGTTCTTGTATTAGGTTCTCCGTAAAACAGAGCATGAAGCAAGAAAATTCATTAGGAATCCTATGAAGTAATATTCCACAAAAGAACAGCAGTGAATTACCTCAATTCAGCAACACTTTCTGAAAACGTCTCATGGCCTTCTTTAGGTACCATGACTCGTTTGCTATCTGAAGTAAGAGCAGATAGTTGCCTCTACAGGAGATAAAATTACTCTGCACAAGCTGAAGTCATATGATGATCAAATAGTGTCTCAGAGGTAAGGCTTCCATCATCGATATGAATGGCACAAGGTTAGTAGATTCTTAGCTAAACCAGCAATTCTGTGGCAGAAAGCAGGAAGTTAACTGCAACTGCAAGGACAAGGAGTAAACGCAATACAGAAATGACATCCCCAGTAGAAATTGGATTAAGTTTCTTCCTAGTAAAATGCAATTGGTTTATCAGACATATCTAACAGAGCAACTCTCTCCAACACTAATGCAGCCCGGTGCGAAAATGCTGCCTATGCAAGACAGGTAATGAAATTTTTGCAACATCAGATCAGGCAATCTTAAGCGAGAAAAGTGCGAATCTTTCCTTTGACAGCACTGTCCAATATACCTGCATGCCTAGCAAGACAGACTAACCAAGCAACTGCAAGGGTTCCCCTTTTCCCCAGAAAGTATAAAAGTATCTTCCAACTCATCAACCAAATCATTTTCCTTATCAATTGCTGCAATGGTATTAGCTTTACATCTTGCTGTGGATGCTAACTGTAGAGACAGGAGTGTGGAAAATGGAAACAATTGCCTTAGATGAGAGGCAATTTCTTCTCTAAATGCCCAGCCAGGAGCCATGGCAGACACTGTATCTCAACTCCATGAAGAAAAAGGTTATAAGTAGTACACACACAGTAGAGATACCTAAAAACTTGAAAGCTGAATTCAGTTGATGTTCTAAGATGTTGTTTGGCATAATTTTGGGCTCACTTGAAATAAGAAAACAATTATCCAAGAGAACAAAGTCACACCATGTCGTACCTTTCTTCTAGAGCTCCCATTTACAAGTAATGCACGTCTTTGTAACCAAATAAGAAAGAACTGGCGTGTACATGTAATGCGTAAAGAAATATTTTTTTGTGTGTGTGTATGACAGAAGAATCTTGAATAGATTTTCCAAGATACATGCACTACCTTATAATTGCGTTTCTCCTAATCTGAGATGAGAATGGGAAATACATGGTCTTAATTAGCTCATTACCTTATGATTAAGGGAAAGAGCAAAACGAAGTAGTGCAACAACCATTTGCCAAGAAGATATACTAAGAGGAAACTGATGCCTACAAGAGAATGAAAACAATGAATACACATCATCTGGTAATATGATCAGAACATACTTGACCAAAGTGATGAACATGAATATGGGAACACTTACAATTCAAATTGGAAGAATCATCCAACTTCTCTTGGGGTGGAAATCAGCCGACTCAAAATCATTATTAGCCCCATGGAAATTTTAATCAACCTCAGAAGCCACCCCGGCAAATAGAAGAGAGTACAAATGACTTGTTGAAGAAGTTATTGTTTGATAATCAACAACTCAAGATTGATTTCAGAAATCTTGAGAGACAAATGGGACAGTTAGCGTCAAATCAAAATACTAGACCGGCAGGCGCTCTTCCCAGTGATACAGAAAAGAACCCTCAAGTTAATGCAGTTCCACTCAGAAATGGGAGGGAATTAGAAGAAGTGCCAAAGAAGAGAAAGGACAAGCCTATACCTGAGGAGGAGTTGATTCCTAAAGCAACACATGAGTCAAAGAAAGATGACGCAAGTTTAATAAATGCTGCAAGGCTGCCACCACCCTTCCCCCAAAGATTGCAAAAGAAGAATGATGATCACATGTTTAACAAATTTCTCTCTATGTTGAGCTGAATATTCTATTGGTAGATGTACTTCGCGAAATTCCAAAGTATGCTAAGTACATCAAAGATATAGTAGCTCATAAGAGGAGATTGACTGAATTCGAGCGGTCGCACTTACTGAGGGGTGCACTTCAAGGGTCCAAAACAAGCTTCCTCAAAAGCTTAAGGATCCTGGCAACTTCACCATCCCTGTGCGGATTGGTAATATCGATGTGGATTGTGCTCTTTGTGATTTGGGGGCGAGCATAAATCTGATGCCCTTATCCTTGTTCAAGCAATTGGTTCTGGGAGCTCCAAGGTCAACCACTGTGATGTTGCAACTAGCGGACAAATCCATAGACTACCCTGAAGGACTGATTGAAGATGTGTTGTTACAAATTGGGAAATTCATCTTCCGAGCGGACTTCATTATCCTAGATTATGAGGCTGATGAACAAGTTCCAATCATATTGGAACGACCTCTCTTGGCTACAAGTGATGCGATTATTAAAGTGAGAGAGGGAAAAATGATTATGAGGGTGGACAACGAGGAAGCAGTTTTTTAATATCTACAAGGTATTTAGACATTAGATTGTCATCGACCAAACTGATCTTAGTATCGTTGAATCATTTAGATAGTTAGTTGATTGTTTAGTTGTTGAACGCCGTCGTCGGATTGTTAACGATGCTCGTCTAATTTCTGTTTTGAGCATTAGTTTGTGAATTCAGTTGTTTGTTTTATGTTTAGTTTGCACAAATCAATGTATTTTAATCTAGTTAGTTTGCGTTTTAATCTCATTTGAAGTCTTGTTTTGTTTGTCAATTCTTAGATGTTTGAGTTTGATTTGGTTCAAAATCAATAGGGTGGTATTGATGTTGTTAAAATCTGAAGGTTGGATGGGTTTGATCATGACTTAGGGTACTAGTTGCTTACTTTATACTAGTAGGGTGGCTGAAATGACTCTTTGCTTACAGCAGGTTTTTAGGCTGTCATTTTACCTTTTGGACAACCTTTGAACAATGTTTAGCACACAAAGTCAGTCCCTTTTTGACGGATTTTTGGTGAACCAAAATCTGTCCAAAAAGTGATTTTCTTGACCTATTTAAGAACTATTTTTTTTCACACTTGTGAGATTATCTTACACTTAAACATCATCTTTTACACTCAAACAAAGGGCACATATCTTAAAGAAAACCAGCAGCTGTGCACATATGGCAAGCTGAAACTTCAGAGTTTTTGTGAGTATTGTTTGTGTGCAAAATCTTTGGAAAAACAGAAAGATCTCTTAAGTAATTTCTGGGGTTACTAGTTACTAGTTACTAGTTCAAGTGCTTTCTTGCTGGGCTTTCAGGGATACTCTTGGGTTCTGTTACTGCTGTTTTTTTGCTATCCGTTTGGTGCTGCTGCTGCCGGGTTCTAGTGTATGCTCTGTTTGTTAGTTCTACATCTTCAAAGGTCATTTTTGCTGCTAAAATTCTGCAATTAGGTAACTCTTTCATTCTTCAGAGTAATTTTCTTTACAATAGACAATGAAGATATTATTTTGAGATGTATTTGATCCTTACATTATTATAAAAATGAAAAAATGTTCAACTTTGCATTCTCTCTGACTGGATCTGTTTGTTTTCAGATTTAGTTGTTTTATGTACCTTAGTTGTTAATGTATAGTTAATGTGTTGGTAAACAGGTAAAAAGGGGAATTAAAAAAGAGCTTCAGCTTTCTTGCTCTTTAATAGCTATATATTTTAATACATGCTCTTGTCAATATATGGATTCTATATGAAAGATTAAGGAGCTTCACTTAATTCTATTTGCACAGTGGTTCATTTTACTTATCTTTTGAATGTGATTTGCAAGTAAATAAGTGAGCTTTGGACATGTAACTGGAAAAAGATTATTTGTGTTGAAGTTTATGCAATAGTTTATTCCTCTCTTTGGTTCATTTAGTTCTTCAAGTGTTAATATAATGTGTTTGTGGTTTAATCTCTTTTTCTCAACGAAGTTGCATATCTTGAAATATGGAATTAAGTTGTTAACTAGGAGAAGTCTTCTGGAAATATTTGTTGAAGAGTTATGGGTATATTCTTTCTCTTAACTGAAAGAAATAAAATAGTTGTGCTTAATAAATTAAGTCGAGGCCCAAGCATTCATGCTAGTTGGTCTGGCCCTTTTAGTAACCATGCGGGCCATGAAATGTTGGCCTCTGTTCCATAGCATATCCTGTTGGCCCAATGCCAAATAAATAAATATAGTCGAATAACTGAAATTCATATTTTTTCCTTGTAAGTAAAATATTTTGACAACTTAATCACTTTAATAATTAATTTAAATGCTAGGCAATTAGTAGGCGCACTTTAACTTCACAAAATCGCTTGTGTAGCGTGATGTTCAACATTCAATAAATTTATTCAATAATCTCGTACTGTACCCATTAGTTTTAGTTAATTTTTAATTTAATTAATCCTTTGTTAAATCGCGGATTCGCCTGTGTACCGTAATAGTTGACTTTTAATAATTTTCAAAATTAATTTTCTCAAATGTATTAATTTCTCAAAAGTACAACAAATAATTGATTGTCATGATTTTGAATTCGCTTGCGAGGCGCAATTATGATAAGCTAATTAATTTTGTTTTCGATCATGCATTCACTTGCTTAGCATAGTTATGACAACACAATATTATCCAAATCATTTTTTTAATAATTCGAATAATCAAAAAATAAAAGCGGACATGTAGAACATGAAAATCAATAAAACACAGTTTATTCAAAATTAATTCAAGCCAAGTTTAAGTCACTAGAGCGACCGTGGTAAAACTACGGGACTCAGAGAATGTCTTGCACCTTCTTCCCGGTCAACAGAATTCCTTACTCCGACTTTGTTTTCACATACCAAATAATAAAAAAGTCAAATCTTCCTTTGAATAAGGATTCAAATAAAAGGTGACTTGGAACACCCAAAATCAATTTCAAGTCGCAACTCTGAACAATAAAATAATCCATGTCTGATTATCACTTCAATTGAAAAACCTCTTTAACCTACAATAATCCATAAAGATATATCTTTTTCGGGGGTAAAAAGGGGTGTGACAGTATTAGAAAGCGTTAGTATGACGATCCTCATCTGCTTGTCCTCAAGGACACGATTCAGCACGGCGATGCCAAGGAGGTACTATTGCAGATGACGGTGTATTACGAATGCAGGGTAGGCTATGTGTGCCCAATGTAGATGGCTTGCATGAGTTGATTCTCCAGTAGGCTCACAGTTCGCGGTACTTCATTCATCTAGGTGCGGCGGAGATGTATCTGGACTTGAGGTAGCACAGGTCTATATTCGTGAGATTGTTAGGCTTCACGGCGTGCTGGTATCTATCATCTCTGACCGGGGTACGCAGTTTACATCGCTAAGACATTCCTTTTCGTTCTTTCGATCTGCTTACTTTGAATAAAGATAAAGGCATTCCAACTGCATGAACGTAAATCTTATCTATCTCACAGGTTTGATGATCGCTAACGTACACAAAACCAATCTCATAACTTTTTTTGCAGGCAAAAGGAAAGAGAAAACGAGCGAAACGAATGTGGCTTCATCAGCGGCGCCACAAGAAGCAGGTAACCATGCAAATCAAATGACGAGGAGCAACAAGAGGAAATAAAGACCCAGAAGGCCTAGAGCAAGGTCAAGAAGACTTGGGATTCACTGACAGCCAATTCCAAGTAGATCCTCCCTCTCCCTCGCTCCACTTTTTTCGCTCATTTTCTCTTTCCTTCTGCCTGCAAAAAAAGTTATGAGATTGGTTTTGTGTGTGTTAGCAATCATCAAACATTTCTCTGGATCATTACAGCATACTTCCACATATCCACTCAGAGGAAGGTCTTTCGTAATTGATGATCCTCGAAACCATAATCTGTTGATATACGGCGTCGATCCAGATGATTGATGGAAGAAACACCAAATATATCCCAAACTTCTCGCTCCCACCGGTTCTTGAGGGCCGTACAACATGAGTTGGGCAAGCAGGTGGAGTTGAGTACAACATTTCACCCTCAGATAGGCGGGCACTTCGAGCGCATTATTCAGATATTGGAGGATATGCTTCGTGCGTGTGTGATGGAGTTTGGGGATTCTTGGGATCAATTCTTGCTGCTTGCGGAGTTTGCCTACAACAATAGTTATCAGTCGAGCATTCATATGGTCCTGTATGAGGCTTTGTGTGGTAGGCGGTGCCGGTCTCCGATGAGTTGGTTTCAGCTGGGTGAGGCTAGGCATTGGGTACATACTTGGTTCAGGATGCTTTGGAAAAGGTTAAATTTATTCAGGATCGACTTCGTACAGCCCAATCCAGACAAAAGAGTTATGCGGATCGGAAGGTTCGCGACGTTGCATTCATGGTTGGGGAGCACGTCTTGCTCCGGGTTTCGCCCATGAAGGGTCTTATGAGGTTCGAGAAGAAGGGCAAGATGAGCCCTAGGTATATCGACCTTTTGGGATTCTTGAGAGGATTGGAGAGGTGGCCTACAGACTTGCACTACTACCTAGTCTACCTGCAGTTCATCTAGTGTTCCATGTTTCTATGCTCCGGAAGTATTAAGGCGATCCGTCTCACGTGTTAGACTTCAGCTCAGTCCAGTTGGACAAGGATTTGTCCTATGTTGAGGAGCCGGTGGCCATTTTGGATAGGCATGTTCGAAAGTTGAGGTCGAAGAACATTGCTTCAGTGAAGGTTCAGTGGAGGGGTCAGATAGTCAAGGAGGAGACTTGGGAGACCGAGTATGATATACGTAGCTGTTATCCTCATCTTTTCACCACTCAAGTATGTCTCTATACTCGTTCGAGGACGAACGTTTGTTTTAAGAGGGAGAGAATATAACGACCTGGTCATTCGTTTTTGAGTGTATTAGCCCCGATCCCCTATTTATTTCCTCCTCAGTGCTATATTATAGTTACATGACACGCCGGGCTATTTGATTTTGGTTTCAGTAGAGTTTCAGATTGATATGGGACATATAGTCCCTAAGTTGGAAGTTTACGTTGTAGGAGTTGACCGTAGGTTTACTTGTGTGAAGACGACTCCGGAATAGAGTTTTGATAGTTTCAATAGCTCCTTAGAGTGATTTTGGTCTTAGGTGCATGTTCGGATGTTGATTTGGAGGTCCCTAGGTCGTTTCGGTGTAAATTGGCGAAAGTTGAAAAATTAAAAGATTATTGGAAAGTTTGACGGGAAGTGTACTTTTGATATCGGGGTCAGATTTCAACTCCAGAAATTGGAATAGGTCTATAATGTCAATTATGACTTGTGTGCAAAATTTAGGGTTAATAGGAGTTGTTTTGGTATGAACCGCTGTTGGTTTTGGAATTCGAAAGTTCATAAGTTCTTAGGATTGAATCGATGCTTGATTCATGATTCTAGTGTTGTTCAATTTGTTTTGATGCTTTGAGCGTGTTCTTATAATATTTTAGGACTTGTTGGTATGCTTGGTTGAGGTCCTAGGACCCTCGGGTGTGATTTAGACCATGTTCGGAGCATTCTGGAACATTGAAGAATTGCTGAAGCTGTTGAATTTGCTGATGTCTGGTTTACTTCGTCGCGTTCGTGAGAGTTCTCTCGCGCTCGTGAAGGATAACTTGGAGGCAAGTGAGATTTGTTCTTCATGTTCGCGAAGAAGAAAGGCAAGCTGGGGGGGG
>MCJB01049636.1:28056-41332 GCA_002018475.1 Nicotiana obtusifolia
GGGGGGGGGGGGACCTCACGCGTTCGCTTGAAGTGCATCGCGATCGCGAAGCTGGAGGACCTTGTTTACCATGTTCGCGTAAGATGAAAAATTAGGCAGTAACATTTGTGCTTCGCGAACGCAAGGCAATTTCTGCATTCACAAAGAAGGAATCGCTGGGCAACAGACTTAAGTTCAAAATTGAGGGTTTATGTTTTATAATTTGGACTTAGAGAGCTCGGTTTGAGAGGAAATTTCGAGGGATTTTCAGAGGGATTGTTAGGGTAAGAGTTCTTAACTCGATTTCGATTAAATTTCACTAATCTATCATTGATTTATCATGTAATTAGGGATTTGGATTGGAAAAATTAGGAAAAACTGTGGAAGTTTTTAGACTAAAATTTTGAGTTTAGAAAGGCGAAATTATGTCGGATTTGAATAATTTTTGTGTGGTTGGACTCGATATCGAATGGGTGTTTGATTTGTGTAATTTTTGTCGGGTTCCGAGACGCGGGCCCGGGGGTGATGTTTGGAGCGATTTTTCAATTCTTTGCTAAAATTATAATTTTATTATTTAAATTAGTTTCCTATAGTTATATTTATAGTCGATTTGAGGTAAGTGACTTATCTAATCTTGTGTGAGAAAATTCTCCTTAGGATTTGGTATCGTTGTGATAATTGTGATATGTGAAATCCGTGTACGCAAGGTGATGAGTGCGTACAGGGACTAAATATGAAATTTTCGGTTTTTAGCTAGGTAGTTTCCTTTCCTGTTTTAATTGAGTTGTTTTAACATGGTGTAGTCATCGTACCTAGTCTAACTTCACATGTCTCCTTGTACTATATATTTAGTTGAATTGCTTGCTTTATTAAATACCGTATTCATTATTTAAACTGTGGGATTCTTTACTTGAAATTTGCTATTCTTGAAATACCTTGCTGTTGAGTTTGGTGTTGAATTGCAAAGGCTGTGGTTTCTATTGAGGCAAAATGTAAGTTGTGAAATATCATCTTATTGAGTTGTTATATCTTGGCATTTGTGTTATTGTTGAGAGGATTGTGTGATTGTTTGCACGAGGTTTCTGTCGTGCTGTTGTTACTATTTGCACGAGGTTTTTGCTGTACCTTTGTGATTAATGATACGCTTGCGGTGGTATAAGGTATGAGTGCTGAAACGCATGCGGTGAGATAAGCTGGGCTTGATAGGCGTGGCTAGTAAGGGAACTACTAGAAGTCGTCCGGTGTCATAAGGTGGGCTAAAACACAGGGTGCTATTTCAGAAAAATAATTTTCAAAACTAAATGTAAAGGGCCCCGCGCTAATATAAGGAAAGACTATGACTTATTTTTATGATTTGGGACTACGAGGCGGTACCTTGGGAGTGCCCTTGTTGGTCTTTCTCTATTTGTTGTATGTTGTTTGGTTGTTGTTTTCCTTAACATATGAAATCCTTGTTTTTCTTTCAGGTTGTATTAGCTGCCTTGATTCCGTGTTGTTATGTTTCTGTAAATTCTTTATTGTTTCATTTCCTTATAATTATCATTATATTATTATATTCTTCTGTCTTGTTTCTTATTATCTCTAGTAGGGTCTTGACCTGATCTCGTCTCACTCTACCGAGGTTAGGCTTGGCACTTACTGGGTACCGTTATGGTGTACTCATACTACGCTTCTGCATATATTTTTGTGCAGATCCAGGTACATCCTATCAGCCCTAGTATTAGCGCGCTGAGTTGCTTGTTTTTGGAGACTTCAAGGTACACCTGCCCCCGTCCGCAGGCCTCGGAGTCCCTTCTATCCTGTTCTTCCTTGTTTCTTCACATTTTTTTTTATAGACAATGATGTATAGGATTATTCGGTACTGTATCTAGAGCTTGTGACTTATATCTCACCAGGTTTTGGGAATTGTACGTTTTGGGTCTACAGTTTTATTTACGATATTGTTGGAGTTTTGAAAATTTTAAGCTTTTATTTACTGTTTTCACACGTTAGACTTACCTAGTTTTAAAGACTAGATGCCGTCACAATACTTTACGGAGGAAAATTGGGATCGTGACAACTTGTGTGTCGTAGAAAATTTAGAAAAAAGTAATGTCATTTTTCCAGTTTTACTCTTAAAACTAATAGAGTAAGCATTAACGGGGTGAGATTAAAGTAAAATACTTAAATAACTCTTACTATTACCGTTGTTTTCTTGAAGGGTATGTTAAAGGTTAAACCGAGAAAAGACTTAAGTAAACAAATCTCGCGCGATGAGATTCTTTATGTGGTCATACCGAGAAAATCTCTGATGTAAAGAAATCCACAATAAGATTCACTTTTCTTCAATATAATAAATATAAAATTAAAAACTTTCCAAAAACAAAGTATGCATTTGTTCCTATAAATTATTAGAAAGAATTCCTAATTAAACATGCACCTTTCCATAACCTCAAATATTAGACAATGGCCAAATCCGGAGTCTCAAAATCGCTTTATGTCGTCCTTCTTGTTATTGTGTTCCTTCTCTCAGGTGGTTATTTTCCTATGCTACAATTAGCTAGTAATCGTCTTAGCTATGGTCTTTCTTTTATTTATTTGTTCGATCTTTTGCTTTCTTTCACATGAACTTTGTACAAATTAAACCAGGAGTGCTAATCCTTAATTGTTTAAGACTTAAGAGATATTGTTTTTGCTAGTTTTTTTTACTTCAAGTCTATAAATGATTTCTGGTCGAAATGCATTTTATACTTTTAAAAATATGGTTGCTACAATCTACTACTAGCTCCCTTTATTTTCATATAGATGACACATTTCGCTTAATGAAAGTTAATTTGATCAAACAGTGAAGCTAAATCGAATTAGTTCAATTCAGTATATTAAAATTAAAATATTTAAAAAACTATACGAAAAGTGCTATAAATTACAATTTATTCATGTCAATATAATAAACAAATATTTTAAAATATCAGTCAAACGTCACATAATTTGACTCTCGATAAGTAAAATACGTCATATAAATTAAAATAGAGAGTGTGTATTATGAGATTATAAGATCAAAATGAAATCACGGAAGTCTTCTACCTCCCTCTCTTTACAAGTCGTTTTGCTCTTGAAAATTATACAAGTATCATATATATAGAACAATTAATAAAAGTGAACCCATAGAGTTTAAATTTTAAATCTGCCTCTGCTTATTAAAATATTGGCTCATGCATTATATGCAGTTGGCATAGGAATAGAAGCAAAGAAATGTAAGGAAGAGCTGCAATGGATAGATGTGTGCCGAGGAAGCGAGGCAGGTCCTCCATGTTGGGGAGCCTGTGAATACAGACATGGTCCAACTACTACTGCTAGCTGCATCTCCCCGCCTCAATTAGCCACTTCAGTTTGCTTGTGTACCTGGAATTGCTAAATAGCAGTAGTAATAAATACTGCACTTACAAATATCCTATTATAAACGTTCGTGTTCTATTCATATATGAGCAATATTATGTCGTGGTGATTGATCTTTTATAGAATGTGGGAAAATATAGTGCTTTGACCTTAATTTCATGTTAATTGTATCTTTTCTGTTTTCTTTACTTGTGACTTGAGAGCATGATCACGCCTAACTCAAGTTTTGAAAAGGATAAGCGGTCGCTGCAAATGTAATCTGATCTAAGAGTCCGGAGTCGAATCCCACAGAAAACTAAAGTTTAGCTACAACTGTTGATTTGATGAAGAAAAGCTAGAACAATTCATATGTTATAAATATAATTTTTTTTATAATAAACTAATTAACTAACAAATTAAAGGAGTGAATTAACAACTAAAGATACTAAGGATTGAAGAAAAGATTAAAGAGGTCTAGAGTTATGATTTTCCCAATTGACGGAATCATTCTCGCTACATCTTCTATAATTTCGCCTAAGTATTCTCTACCGCTCGTGAGTACTTTGGGTGTCGTAGCTCTCTCTCGAGAAACTACCATAATTTACTAGAAGTATTCTCACGAACTACGCTAGTTGACACTAATTCACCGGTCACTATGATCACACCAAGGTTTCATTATTTCTACTCCCGCCTTTAAACCCTCCGTATTGATCTCTCACATACGTTAGGAGTGATATTGTTCAACAACTACCTAAATGTGTACTCTCTCTCGACCAATATACACAATAAATAGATACAGTTAATTGATGGCCATTCAATCAACATCAATAAACACGTAGTTGAGCAAGTAGAGAAATCCAACGACTCAATTATATAAAAACTTAATAAGAATTCATCCTACAAAAGGTTCCATCAAAACCCTAGATAACAAATTAGCTATTCATAATAGTATGCAAAAGTACAATACTAGAATTCATAATCAATAATGAAAATAGGAAGAAGGAAGTGAAAAACTTGTAGAAAAATTCTTGTCTTGCTCCTAGCGTGTTCCTGCCTCCTTAAGTTGAATCCCTTCTCCAAAAACGTCTTCTTTAGGTCGAATTTGCTCTAAAAACGTCCTCCCCTTTCTCTTAGACATGTTTAGGGAGTATTTATAGGCCAGGGTTGAAGTTCTTGAGTTCAAATCCGGGTTGGAGACTTTTAACCCACGACTTTTAATTATCGGGCTATAGACCTCACTAATCCAGACTTATAGCGCGGTCAACCTAGCTATAGACCTCACGAAGCCTGGTTTGTAGCGCAGTCAAGCTGGATATAGACCTCGCGAAGCCTGGTCTGTAGCGCGGTCAAGCTGGCTATAGGCCTTGCGAAGCCTGGTCCGTAACACAGTTTGGGTACTTGGCATTTTTGTGCTCTTTTCTTATATTTTTCGTCCTCTTTTTGTGCAACCTTCATTCATTTTTATTTTTCGATGCTCCTACACATAAAACAACATAATTTAGCTCAAACGTCGCACAATTAACTACTAAACTAACAACATGTAAGGCGAGTAATGTACTAAAAGTATATCATTTTGTCCTAACGTCGCCACCCCACACTTAAACGTTGCTTGTCCTTGAGTTAACCACCAATTCCTAGAGCACCTTATTTTCGTTTAGCATATTCGAAGCACACCATACATATGACTATGGTTGATAGCAATAATTAAACTTTAGCATATGCCTTCAAAACATACTTCCCTTTACTCCATGTCATACTTCAAAATTTTATTCAAACAATACGACAACATGCTTATAACAATCCTAGCCTCACAAACCGAATTAATATCACAATGCATTCATGGCTTGAACACTTAGCATCATAGAGACATCTAATAACGTCACTTATTCCTTGCGAAATCATGTGCCCTCACAACAAGAACAAAAGAGTAAGTTGAATCCACACATTCAAATCAAATGCTCAAATATATTTTAAGGACTCACATATATCAAAGAATCTCAGTCTCACAAAGAAGTCACATGCATGCACAAAGTACCATAGGCTTGCCAATTATGTAAACCTCTACTAATGTAGGCTTGCTCAATCTAAAATCAATTAGCACTTTTTCGTGGTTGTAATGTGGGCTAAGGGACGGGTATGATAAATTTAGGAATAGTGACTAACCCTACTAAGCACTTTAACACATCACAAACTTAACTTTAAACGCATTTTTTTAAAACACAACTTCACTTTCACAAACAATATCACCCCCAGAAATATTTTCTCTTTCTTTAACCACTACTTTAATTCATACCCACTAGCAAGGACAAGATATTCTTATTTTCTTTTGCTACATATTTTTTTTTCTTTTCAACAATACTTTTTTTTTTTTGTTTTTGTTTTCTACCGCTCCTGCTAATGGTGTATTCCTTACAATAGAAGTGCACTTTCCTTTCTTTTATTGGTTCCACTCAAAAGCCACCCAAGTTTCCTCCTTGCTTCTTCTAGCGCTCATTTTACAATTAAAGTGTTTTAAGAGGTAAAATGATCCCAACAATGACAATTAAGAACAAATGTGTATAGACTAGTAATGTGGTTGCCAAATAAAAGTTTATAGGCTCAAAAGGGTTGATTAGGGATAATTTTATTTGTGGTAAGCATTAAGCTCAAACAAATCAAAGAAAGCCTAAAATCATTTTTCAAACCAAGCAAAACCTAAAATTTTGCTTCAACTCACATGCCGGGCAAGTTCTAGACACTAATGCAATGACGGGCCATACAATTTCTTACCACACATGGCACATGACTCACTAAGGACAGTTCCATTCCGATTCTCAAACAATTACAAGTATTCACGGAGCCACAAAATATTAAACATTAAGCACAAAGTGAACACGAGTCAAGAAAATGAGACATAGGCGTCAATAGACATGCTATCTAACTCAATAAGACATCATAAGCAATTTCAAACTATAGGGAAGGTAATACACATGCTAGAGCCTAAATATGCTACTATCAAACAAGTAAAAGGCGCTAAAAGTCTCATCTTCCTTCTTTTTCCCCCTAAATCCTATTCTACTCTAAAAATAAAAAACTATGACCCGGTTCAAATACATCCCATGAAAAAGAACCGAGGTACAAAGAAAAACCACGGGGGATTATTACTACCTACAAAAATAAAAGAAATATTTTTGGATTTTTCTATTTTTAATATTTTTTGTTAGACTTTAAACCCTCAAGAAAACTGTCTAATAGATCCATCATCGGGAAAAGTCCAATCTTTTCTATTTTTCTAAAAAAAAATATTCAATTAAACTAACACAACTAAATAGCATAGAAAGTCACCCAGACAATCTCCTCACCCCACACTTAAAATTGTGCATTGTCTCCAATGCACACCCATAAATACAAGAGGGTAAAAGAAACTCCCTGGTAGGCCAAAGGCCGAAGCATTAACAGCTCATGTAGTACTCAAACTTCTCCTATACTTGGTTCTTTGTGCGGGCACCCCACACTTAATTCTAACCATCTCACTTGCTTTTGATTTCTTCCAATGGCCTTGCTTCCCATGCTCCTAGAGAAATCAAAAACAACACTACAAGAATAATACAACAATAAAAAATAACGAATAAAAAAAGAAGTAAAGCTGGGTTGCCTCCCAACAAACGCTTGATTTAACGTCGCGGCACGACGCGAATCACTTTTTGCCTCCATTTCAAACTTATGAATTGGACCCCAAGTTTTGATTCTGCTCTCTGATCATGCTCTTGGGGCGATATAAATTGTTGCGAGCCAAAAATTAAGTAAGTCTTTATGTATTTTTGGGCTTTCAACCGAGGAGTGTCACCTTGCCTAGACGGCCTTGAAAATTTTAGAATATATGGCTCATTCACCGCTTTCTTTGACTCTTGCATTGACTCATACAGATCAATTTTCATACCTCCTTCCGAACACAATGTCGAAAAATAATTGGAGAGGACCGATGCGCTCAAACTGGAAATTCAACTTGTTATCGACCTCCTCTTCTTGCCACAAACTAAAATCAATTAAAATTGTGTCAATAAGGTCCTCAGTTGACTCTAGTACCACTTCTTCAACATCGACATCATCAAATTCTAGTTGCTTAGTTTGATCCTATTCTATTCTCAACTCCTCCATTATAATGACAATTTCTACAGCCAATTCATGCTTTTCTTGGCTATTATCCACAATGTAAGCTTGTCAACTTCCTCAGGTTCTTTGTCCCTATTAACTTCATATGAAAATGTAGAACCATCATAATAAGGGGTTGGGGGAGGATAAGAAATACAAGCACAATCATAAAAGTGACCATCTTGACCACCACAAATATCACATATATTTCACACATAAAATTGAGTTGGTGCACATAACTCACTCTGGAATATTTTGATAATTTTTCCATGGGTGGTTTCCTTCATAATATATATGAGGATCAATAAAAGAATTACCAACACCTAAACTCTCATAATTCGAAGATGTCATGTTTCACAAATCAACAAGTAGAATAAAAAATAAAAAAACAAAACAAATCAAAATAAAGTTCAAACTTGAAACCTAGCAATAAGTACACCTATAGCTACACAGTTAGTTCCCCAGCAACTGCGCCAAACTTTGATCACGCCCAACTCTAGTCTTAAAAAGGATAAGCAGTCTATGCAAATATAATCCGCTCTAAGAGTTCGGAGTCGAATCCCACAGAGAACTAAGGTTTAGCTACAACTTTTGATTATCATATGAAGACAAACTCGAACAATTCCTAAGTTATAAATATAAAAAAATTTATGTTAAACTAATTAACTAACAAATTAATGGAGTGAATTAACAACTAAAGATATTAAGGATTGGAGAAAAGATTAAGGAGGTCTAGAGTTATGATTTCTCCAATTGTTGGAATCCTTCCCGCTACATCTTCTATAATTTCGCCTAAGTATTCTCTACCGATCGTGAGTACTTTGAGTGTCGTAGCTCTCTCTCAAGCAACTACCACAATTTACTAGATGTATTCTCTCGAACTACGCTAGCTGGCACTAATTCACCACTCACTACGATCGCACCAATGTTTTGTTATCTCTAATCCCACCTTTAAACCCTCCGTATTGTTCTCTCACGTACGTTATGAGTGATGTTGTTCAACAACTACCTAAATATGTACTCCCTCTCTCGAGCAATATACACACTAAATAGGCACAGTCTATTGATGGCCATTCAATCAACAACAATAAACACGTAGTTGAGCAAGTAGAGAAATCCAACAACTCAATTATATAAAAACGTAATAAAACTTCATCCTACAAAAAGTTTCATCAAAACCTTAGATAACAAATTAGCTATTCATAATAGTATGCAAAAGTACAATACTAGAATTCATAACCAATAATGAAAATATGAAGAAGGAAGTGAAAAACTCGTAGAAGAATTTTTCTCCTTGCTCCTAGCGTGTTCTTGCCTCCTTAAGTCAAATCCTTTCTCCAAAAACATTTTCTTTAGGTCGAAATTGCTCTAAAAACGTCCTCCCCCTTCTCTTAGACATCTTTAGGGGTTATTTATTGGCTAGGGTTGAAGTCCTTGAGTCCAAATTTGGGTTGGAGACTTTTAATTATCGGGCTATAGACCTCGCGGAGCCTGGTCTGTAGTGCGGTCAAGCTGGCTATGACCTCGCGAAGCCTCGTTTGTAGCACGGTTTGGATACTTGGCATTTTTTTTGCTCTTTTCTTACATTTTCGTCCTTTTTTTGTGCAACCTTCACTCGTCTTCGTCTTTCGATGCTCCTACACATAAAATAACATAATTTAGCTCAAACGTCGTACAATTAACCACTAAACTAACAACATGTAAGACGAGTAATATATTAAAAATATAGCATTTTGGCTAACATCATAGCACTAAGTGATATTACCAATTATGTTGCACATTTTAAATAAGTGATTTTACTGGTTTATATTCGATCTATTTTAAGAATACTTAGACAAGTGTGTGAAAATTCTTAGAGAATATTATCCTTTCTTCCAAAGGAGAATTCCACCAAGTTAAGAAAGCTCGTGGATTTACAATGCAATTAAAGTTTTCTTTTCTTTTTTCAGCAGTCTGAATACGTTTATAATATTTACAAGCTACGAAGTGGTAGGAATTATTAATTTTGTCGCTATTTGGAATTAAGAACCGCAGCATACACATTAATTATTAGTAACTCGAATTATACTTCAGTGGACGGGAATCTAAGGTTGAGAATTTTTGGTCTTGACGTCTGGACCTCAATTATATAGGGATTGATATTGATACAAGTTAATTATTAGCAATTTTATGAGTTAATACTAGTTTAGTAAATGTTTACTCGAAGACTACGAATTCAAAGGGTGTCGTGTAGAAGGGAGAGAGAGTCTGAGATAGCTGAAAATGAAAAGAATTGGAGTCTATTTCCATGTAAAAAGAAG
This sequence comes from Nicotiana obtusifolia, assembly GCA_002018475.1. Taxonomy (NCBI): domain Eukaryota; kingdom Viridiplantae; phylum Streptophyta; class Magnoliopsida; order Solanales; family Solanaceae; genus Nicotiana; species Nicotiana obtusifolia. The sequence continues at coordinate 37,821 of MCJB01049636.1, forward strand.
TTTGGAATAGGAAAAGGTGAGGATTAAATATTAACATGAAAGTCAAACATGATTGTCTCCAAATCTAGACGTATTTCTCCAAAGTGGGACTCATGATTTGGACTTTTGGCATCGTGTCAAGACTGAAGACAAATGGAGTAATGTGGACGAAGGGGATATTATTTAATGGAATCAAAACAAGTAGAAGCACATTTAAATGATGCCAACTCCTGCAATTAACCCAAGTTTTATTTCATGGCAAAAGATGATGCGAGGATGACGCTTCATTAACGTCATATTGCATCTCTATTTTTAGATTTGCAATTGTCATTTCATTATTTTTGTTTATCCGTAAAAAGATATAGTTGAATTTATATGTGATTTCTAGACAAGTGAATTAATTTGATTCTGAAATAATATAATAATTGAAGAAATGTATAATACTTAGCCTTGAAATATAGATGAAAACAACAGAGATGACAATTTCGGGACAGTGTTTTCGGACATAATGATGATGAGATCAAAATGCAAGAAAGTAAAATTGTATAAATCTTTGTATAGAATAGAGTGTAAGTTTAGCCAGAAAGTTTGTCTTGTTTACAATGATAATTGAGCTCACTATTTATAGCTATGTCTAGGAAAGGAAGTCCTAGGATCATATCCTCCTTTAATGTCAATTATGAGGGTCATTAGTGAAGACGTAAAAGTGAACATAAATGCCAAATTATCTGTAACGAACTGTCGCTCTTAATGCTGTAGAATATTCTCTATTAAATGCTACCGGGCTCAGAGTATTTAACACTCCTTTATGAACGTTATCCTTTCCGGTGACAAGCGGAATGATCGCATTCGATCTTCGATCATTTCTGTCTTGAATTCCACGTGTCCTCTCTTTAGACGTCTACGTGCCATATCATATTTCACCCTATACAATTTTACAATTCAAACTTCTAGTTTAATAATCGTTTTAAAACAAAATGGAGGTGAGGGATTGATATGCCTCAAGGACCAATTGAGCCAAAATGATATTCCCATTTGCAGTAAAATCGAGCTCTATCTGCTCTTCCTAATCACTAATTAGATTTAGCATCCTGTGGACATATCAATCCCCTCACCTCCATTAATTCTCAAAACAGACAAGTAGCAAGTCAACCAAGACGAAATTCAAGGTGCATAATGGGTTTATCCGAACTTCATTTGTCAGAAAATCACATTGTATAGGCTCATTTGTTCCAAACCTTAACTACCGCAACTGATTTAGACCATTCATAGAGAACAGTAGAACGAAGCCTTTTCACTAGCTGCTAAAATAGGGGTTGAAGTATACAAGGTTAAATCAGGATTTGGGGGAGAAATTGTTGGCTATGAGGGCATGAAGGAGTAGGGGGACGCGACTAGAATATGAACCACGACAGCGGGTTTGTATTAAGGAAGCTGCTAGAGAGATTTTGGGGGTCACAAAGGGTTATTCTGGGGTTCATAAAGGGAACTGGTGGTGTAATGGAGAGGTCCAAGGTAAGGTGGACGCCAAGAAAGCGGCTTATCTGAAGCTCGTGGAGAGTACAGACGAGGAGGATAGAAAGGTATATCAAGAGTGTTATAAGAAGGCAAAGAAAGAGGTGAAGTTAGCCGTTACGGCGGCCAAGCTGCGGCGTTTGGACGTCTGCACGAGGAACTCGGGGACAAGGGCAGGGACAAGAAGCTATTCTGGTTGGCCAAAGTGAGGGAGAGAAAGGCCCAAGACTTGGACCAAGTGAAGTGCATCAAAGACGAGTACGACAAAGTATTGATAGACGAGGCACATAATAAACGAAGATTGCAAGCATACTTCCATAAATTATTGAACGAGGCGGGGAACAGAAGCATTGTGTTGGGTGAGTTGGAGCACTCCGAGAGTCCGCATGATTTTGGATATTGTAGGCGTATTAAGGCAGAAGAGGTGGAGAGGGCAATCCGTAAGATTAGTAGGGGTAGAGCGACGGGACCAGACGAAATTTTGGTGGAATTCTAGAAGAATGCGGGCCGAGCTGGCTTGGAGTGGCTTACTGAGTTGTTTAATGTTATTTTTAAGACTAAAAGGACGCCCGACGAATGGAGACGGAGTACGATGGTTCCATTGTACAAGAACAAGGATGATATCCAAAATTGCAACAACTACAGCTGTTGAGCCACGCTATGAAGGTTTGGGAAAGGGTGGTGGAAGCTAGGGTGAGGATGACCGAGTCTATTTCCGAAAACCAGTTCGGATTCATGCCTGGGCGGTCGACAACAGAAGCTATCCATTTGGTGAGGAGACTATTGGAACAGTATAGGGAGAGTAAGAAGGACTTGCATATGGTGTTCATTGACCTTGAAAAAACGTACGATAAAGTCTTGAGAGAGGTTCTATGGAGGAGCTTGTAGGTTAGCGGCGTCCCTGTAGCATAAACTATGTTGATTAAGCATATGTACGAGGGTGCTAAGACTCGGGTGAGGACTGTGAGAGGAGACTCGGAACACTTTCCAGTTATGATAGGGCTGTACCAGGGATTAGTTCTTAGCCCGTTCCTATTTTCCTTGGCGATAGACATGCTAACGTGGCACATCCAAGGGGAGGTGCTTTGGTGCATGTTGTTTGCAAATGAAATAGTGCTGATAGACGAGACTCGAGGCGAGGTCAACGCGAGGTTGGAGGTATAGAGACAAGCCTTGGAGTCTAAAGGTTTCAAGTTGAGCAGGACTAAAAACAGAGTACTTGGAGTGCAAATTCAGTGGGGGGGACCCTTGAAGCTGACGTAGATGTGAAGCTCGAGACTCAAGTCATCCCTAAGAGAAGTAGTTTCAAGTATCTCGGATCTATTATATAGGGTAACGAGGAGATCGACTAGAATGTCACACATCGTATTGGAGCGGGATAGATGAAGTGGAGGCTTGCCTCCAGGTTTCTTTGCGATAGGAATGTGCCACCAAAACTTAAGGGTAAATTTTACAAAGTGGTGCCTGCTATGTGGGGCAGAGTGTTGGCCAGTCAAGAGCTCAAATGTGCAGAAGATGAAAACAACATAAATGAAGATGTTGAGATGGATGTGTGGATGTACCAGGAGGGATAAGATTAGGAATGAAGTTATTCGGGCAAAGTAAGAATGCCTTCCGTGGAGGACAAGATGCGGGAGTAGAGGCTGAAATGGTTCGGGTATGTTAAGAGGATAAGCGTTGATCTCCTGTTAGGAGGTGTAAGAGGTTGACCATGGCAGGTTTGAGAAGAGGTCAGGGCAGACCTAAGAAATACCAGGGAGAGGTGATTATGCAGGACATGGCGCGACTTCAGATCACTGAGAACATGACCCTAGTTAGGAGAGTGTGGAGGTCGAGGATTAGGGTAGAAGGTTAGTATGTAGTTGAGAGTTTTCCCTTTTCTTACCAGTAGTACTAGTAGCACGCATGTACTTACCTATCTCTCAAATTTATATTACACCATGTTGTTTAGTTTGTTTCAGTTATCGTATTCTCCTGTTATTACTATTTTGGTGCTACTCACTCTGTTCCCCCCCCCC
>MCJB01049636.1:41379-53462 GCA_002018475.1 Nicotiana obtusifolia
CGTTCTACTCTTCTTTCTTCCTTTTTCTTCTCCTTTCTCTCCCTCGCATTCTTCTTATTCTTCTCCTATTGGAAACAACCTCTCTATCTTAAGTATGTTGTTGTTGTTGTGTGTGTGTGTATATATATATATATATATTAAATGTCGAATCTCTTAGATGAATAGGAAGTTCTGTTACTTGTTTTTGTTTCAGTGACCTCAAAATTATACATACAATAGAAGTTTCACAACTCAATAATAGAAAAACACGGGATAACTACAAATAAAACTAGGTATGTATACTCGAATGGCTAAAAATGAGAAATAAAATATGAGCAATATTTCAAGGCAATAAGAATCCTACACTACGAGTTGCAATTTCGCAATCTGTAACATTCAACTTGAGAATCTCCGCTTGCTGACTTTGAAATCCAAAAAAGCTTAAGTAGACGTAATTAGCTTTGATATAAAGAAAAAAATGTCAATTAAAAACATGAAATTTAGTCCAGTGATAAAGAAAGATTGCCAAAAGGGACAACAGGAAAAAAGTTAACAGCAAATTAGATTGAGTTACTCACAAAATCGAGAATCACCGTCGAGAAGAAGACATAGAATTACACGGAATTATAATAAGAGAGATATTGACGCGGCTCAATCAAAATCACATGGCTAAACCTCTATTTATACATATAACCACGTCTTCAGATTGAGTCGCATCAATATCTCTATATATCTTCCTGAATATATGCTTCCCTTCTTCTTGAGTAATTACCTTTTCGGGGCCTTTTGTATACTTCTTTCTGCAGAATAATTTCCAACGCTCAGGTCTTTTCTTATGACTTTTCTACTTTCTGACTTTCTAATATTTCTGGATCTCTAGGTACAGCTTCATTATTTTGCCCAAAGCACATGAAACTATATATGTATCGCAATAGAAACAGACTCTGGTATTTTATTTGGGCGAAAGGGAAGTTGGAGTCCTTTGCCTTAGGCTATCCATGTATCCACATATAACATAACCCAATACCTAACGAGGACACCCGTTCTTTCTTGGAACCTTCTAGTGTTTCTATCTCATATGGTTCAATACCGTGAAGAAGATAGAATTTTCACTAAGGTATTCAAAAAGGAAAAAGGTTAAAAAAAAAGATATAACTAGTGGAGATTAAATCAATGACCTAACAATAGTTTTGAATCCCCTTGACAACTAAGTTATGCTTTGGAAATATGTCAAAAGAATTTAAAACATAATATATAAAAATAAAAAATAAATTTTACCTAAGTTCGCCCCTTCCACCCTTGGTTCCACGTCTTTAAAGATAAGTCAACAGGTGGTTGTTTACCTGTCACTAGCTTGACTCTCATGGTCAACTATACAGGTCTTTAATTCCTCTGTTATATTGATTGGATTTGGAATAGAGACGGAGCCCGTTCTTAGGTTTTGTCATGAATTTGTCTTAGTTACTGAGTTTGTATTTAAATATTTATATATATTTAATGAACTTTTCAGTACAAATAAAATTTTTCAGCAAAATTAATTGTGTTCGGCCAATACCCACACTTAATAGCCTAGCTCTGCCTCTAAGTTGGAGGCCGCTTGCAATTAAACTTTAGTGTTAATTGCAGTCTAGATTAGGTAGTAGGTGCGACTCTAAATTGTTCATAAACTATAATTAAGTTGATTTCAAAATTTTAAAGAAATAAATTTTAATTATAACGCGATTTTACTTCGAAACTATAGCAGCCTATAATAATGAGAGTGAATCCAATAATTAGAAGTCTCTTTGAAAATAATTAGAAGTCTCTTTGAAAATATTGCGTTCTGGTTGACAAGTAGGAAAGTAGCGCTTTTTTGTGTTATTCTTAGGAACTTTAAAGGTTGCTAATTGTCAAATCATATGACTGCCTGTTTCTATTTATTAGCGGATGTTATATTCTTGTACATTGACTCAAATTATTAGTCCTTAAATTTGTAAAAGTACGTTAGAACAGAAACAAAAGAAATTCACATTTTCTTTATTGAAGGTTAAATACTTAGTTAGATATCAAAAGGCCATAAATTTCGTCAAAACTAAAGCACCAGACATACTGTCACCCTAACAAATTATTGGAGGCGTGTAAGCGAAAAAATTTGAAACGGTATGAAAAGGTATGATATACCATAAAAAAAAAGAAATTCAAGCTCAAGGCTTCGAACCCTTTTTCTCTTTCTTTTTTGTTTTTGTTTTGGAGAAGTACCCTTCCTTTCCTTATAAACTACTAGTAAATAAACTGTCGCTTTTTGCGCGGTGAAACAGTTCTTTCTATAAATTTAGTTATAAACAAACTTATAATACTAAAATAAAAACAAATACATTTAGTGTAAGTCATACGGTAACTATGCCTCAATCAAAAATAGGAATATGGAATAAAATTGGTTTATAATAGATGGTCGAATAATAACATGACACGTCGAATCGAAGATAGGCAAAAGGCAAGTCAGATTACAACCAATACCAGATTACAACGAATGTAATTGAAATCGGGTAAATTTCAAAAGGAGCGTAGTCAACGGGAGAAGACCAAGGGTTTACCATCGGATATCATTCAATGAGGGGTTATTAACTAACATTAAATGAGTGACCGTTGCAGAGAATATTTGCATTCATGACTTGCTGTTACATGTTCATCAATGAATCTTTTATTATTATTATTTAAGAGGAGCTTGATCATAGAATCTTGTTTACTAGATATTGTGAGCACGTGATTTTTGCCATACCCGAAATACTCCTATAAAATCAACAAAATAGTTTTTAATTAGTTATTAGCCATTTTAGGAATTTTATTAGCTTTTTTAACTACTTATATTTTCTTGTTTGTTTAATTTTTAAGTAATTAGCTCATGAAAATACTCAAAAAATATCATGCATTGTATTTAGGATTTATTTTATATTTTTTTAGGATTGAATTAGTAGCTGTTGGTTTTATAAAATTAAAAAATCATAAAAATAGTTCATTTTACACTTGTCTTAATTTTTAATCTTTAATTCTTAGAAGTTAGTGTTATTATAATTTTTATGAATAGTTATTTAGCTTAATTTCACATTAGGTAATTTAGAATTTTTAATTAGTAAGTCCTCTAGTCTTAAAAAATTTTAAAAAATAATAATAATGATAATAAAATAAAATAATGAACAAAAGAAGTTTGGAAACAAATAAAAGATAAGAGAGAAATCGGACTGGGCTAGAATAAAAAAGTAAAATTGCACCAGGCCCAATTAGATAAATCGGACCAGCCCAAACCTAAGCCCCCTTAAGATTAAAACGACCCCATTTCAGTTAGTTGGTTCATCTGAGCCGTTGATCTTAACAGATCCAACGGCTCAGAACTAACCTCCCTCCTACTATAAAACTGTCCTAAACCGACCCCATACCCCCATCTTCTCTTCGTCTCAAACGACCCCTCGTCTGTAACTGAAACCTAGCCCCCTAAAGCCCTCCGCAGCCATGGCTGCTATCCCCTCAAATCCACTCCAAAATCGACCAAAATCATATTCTAGAACCGTCCTCACCCCCTCATCCCAAACCTACACTTCGTTTCAACTGAAAACCCTTGAAACTCCCTCGATTTCAAATCAAAAATCGAAACTTTAAAGTCGAAAATAAATCGATGGCTTTTCTGGGGTCAAGTTAAAATCAAAACGGACTTTAACCGTGTGTTCTTAACAAGAACACACGGTTAAGGTCACTTTTGATTTAAAAATCAAATTTGTTTAAATGTTAAGTCTGAGGTATTTTCTTGTCCTTTCATTTTTTGTTTTCTACTATGTTACTGTCTCTCATCATCTACTCCTTCTTTAATTATCCATTTTACGTTTGGGGTCATTTGTGTATGCTTTTGTTTCCTCCCTTGTCCACTGTCGTTTGGGTCTGAAATGGGCTGAGACCCTTTGAAAAACCATGGATGAAACATGAAAGCTTCTGAAAATTGAAGCCCAAAGGGATTTGGTCGAAATTGGACTTAGGTATTATCTGGGCCGGTTCAACTTGACCCGTAAAAGGTTAAAATCAGAAAAAAGGGTTTTAATTCGGGTAATAACCTGTAGAAGATTCTAGGAAGCCCTTAGTGGCAATTAAATAAATCAAAAGGGAAACATTGGGGTGCAAAAGATACTTTTAAGAAGTTAAAAACAGAATCCGTTAAAGGGGAGGGGACGTTCTGGTTACAAGCACATGCAAAACAGATTGAGTTAGGAGGATATCGGGTGAGTAGATTTTTTTTGGATAACAGAAAATCTAAATTATTCTTCTGACCTTGGCATATAAAAGGGGGGTCAGACTCTCATTTTAGGAGGATATTTTTACACGGATCAGTCACTCATTGACTAAATACACTCACACTCTCATTTTTAAACAGAACAGTTTTGCACATATACGCATACGCATATATTCTTGTGAATTCTGGAATACAAAGATATAACTACAGCTTCATCTTGTTATTTTCTGGTAATCAAAGTAGATTGGTTGGGGAAGTGGTTGTTGGTTGATTGTTGTTGCTGTTAGGCAAATAAGCTTTGTTGCAGCTCTATAGGTATGTCCGAACCCTTATGTAATTTAGAATCGCTACTATGAATAAAGTATTTTTGCTTGTTGTTCACTTTTGTATAATCAACATGCTCAATGATCCCATTTGTTTAAGTTTCTCGCCTCATCAGTTCTTATCTGAATTTTTAAGTGTTGGTAGATCACTTATTAAAGGATGTTTGGGGGATTCCTTGTTATTTATTATGAAATTCAAGGTACTGCTATACTATGTACTTGTTTAAGTGTTGGTACACCACTTCTGTGTTTTGCCTTTGCTGCTGCATCAGTATCAACTTTCTTGCTTGTTGTTTAATTAATTGAAGCATTGATTGAAAGGGTTAAAGTATCTATCTAAAATGTTATGTGGTGAGAATGAGTATCTCGCCACAGATTGAATATGGCCAGTTTAGTTTAAAAATGAAGCAATTTTTATTTTTCTGCTTTTGCTTCGACGATTTCAGTTTGAAATTTAACTAGGTGACAGAGACAATGCCAGTAGTGTACTGTTCTTAGTTTTAAAATTTGCAATGTTTGTTTTCATGAGCTTAAAGATTAGATGAAAAGTTGGCAAGGATTTAGCCCATCAGTGTTGATGTAATTAATTAACAGGGTAATTAGTTGCCTACTTTTAATTTTTCAGTTGATTAAACTTTTTTTTTTAAAACTAATTTACTCTTGCCTGCAATTGTACAAAGAGGAATCATCTACTGAAATGCTCTTTTCTTTGGCCTTTGGGCTGCAATTTTAGCCTATTCACAAAAGCCAGCTTGTTAGAGGTTGGTATTGGGCCTACCTTGGATTCGGCCCATTCCAATGGCATCCAGTGTGGCTGTTTCTAAAATTAGTGTAAAAATACAAAATCTGGAACTAGTGATAAACTGTAAAACACGACCGTTTTCTGAAATTGGTTTAAAACTCAAAATCTGAAATCGATGATAGCAATTAAAATATGTCTGTTTCTGTAATCAGTGGTTAGAATTTAAACATGTCTGTTTTGGAATTGGTGTTATAATTTAAAATGTGGCTGTTTCCTGAAAATTGGTGCTGAAATTTAGAGTGTAATTTTGTTATAGAATAGTGATTATATTTGTAATGGGGTTTATGTTGAATGACTTGTTTTGGGCCTGAAACCCAATGAACCCACTGTCCGAATGGACAATTAAATGGGTCTATGGCTGTTCGCCCATATGGACTTTCTAGTAGCATTAAATAACTTAGCTTTAAGAAATTCCTCCAATTAATAGAGGTGAGCCATACAATTAAAAACGATCACTTATGGCCCTCTTAATAATTAAATGCAAGTCTTAAATAATTAAGTCTTAAACGCCTCATGCTTCGTAGTTTACTCTTAGGCGCGATTAATAACATTGTAACTATGGGTACGGTTCCCGTGACATAGTAACAATGCCAATTTTGAGGGTGCCTTTTAGGTGACTCGATTTCAATAAAACTCGAATAATGAAACTGTCAAATAATTTGAGGCGTGCCATGTCAAATGAAATCTCCAAATACATGGCCCTCATTAATCAAATACTTAGAAAACCGAGGTGCGTTGTTTAGTGAATTTCATGGCCCTCGAAAAGCTAAAAACTAGTTGCTTTAGGTGCGTTATTCTAATAACTCAATTCCCTAAACCCGGGTGTGCATTTATGTGACCCAAATCCAAATCTCAATGTATAATGAAGATGTGTTACGGATTACGGGTGCATTTATGTGACGTGGTCCGTGACATATTTTAATTAACATTGCAATTCTCCAATAATTCTAAAAACGGAAAAGCGGGATAAAGTGAAAATATACTATAGGCTAGAAATATGTATTAAAATCAGATAATAAGCCGATTATAACAATTGAGTGACCGTGCTAGAACCACGGAATCCGAGGGTGCCTAACACATTCCTTCAAGTTAACAGAATTCCTTACCTAGAATTTCTGGTTCGCAGACTTCGTTAAGAAAGTTGAAATTTTTTCTCGATTTGAGATAAAACCGGTGACTTGGGACATCAATCTAAAATTCCAAGTGGCGACTCTGAAAATAAATTAAATAATCTCATTACGAATAATGTCACTTTAATTGGAAAAACTCTTTTATATACTTCTCGGGGACTGTACGAAAAAGAGGTGTGACAGATATATTTATAAATAGCAGGCTCAGCAGCCATTGTAAACACATAAAACTTTCCGCATACAAAAAGTTGTATTTTACTACTTTAGCTCTCAATTTAACAGCTTTATTTGCACTTTATCATTACTTTCATTGTTGCTCTCCGAGACATTGCGTTCGAAGCCAGGCTTGTCATCTTCTTCAATTTCAATTACTAATCTTAATACTAGTCTTATCTCTTTATTATTTTTGGGATCAAATCAATTCGCTTGTCTATTAACCACGTGACAAATTCAATTATACCGTTTTGCGGGTAAACAAGAATAATACAAATAGAAATTTAAATCAAATGTCTAATTAAAAAATAAATGTAATAAAAATAAAAGCAGCAAACAAATCTAAATAAATAATGCATTGCCTAAGCTTTTGTATAAAAAGCTTTTCAAGTTTCATTATCCTCAAAGTTTCCGCTAAAACATAGGACAAGTAAGCCTCTCAAAAAGCATGCTCCATAAAACAAAAACTTCACTAAACAAGCATTATTGTGCTGACTATTGATCTTCAACAGTTTCATTTGTTACGTTGTTAGAGGCTTCGAAAGGGCCTCTTATAAACAAGGGAAGGTGAAGAGATGCAAGATAATTAGAGATTTTTAAGCAAAATGAAAAGAGAAAAATTACTAAACAAAATTCTTTTTCTTTTGAAAAGAAATTACAATAATGTTGTTTCCTCTAGTTTCAAGTTTTATAATTGGAAATTCCATCTTTATAATTTATAGGGTAAATTTCACTTTAACCCTTAACCTTTTAGCATAAGAAAACAATACCCCTGTCACCTTTTGAATGGGAAAGGAACCCCCTTTCACCCAAAAAAATCACAACCAACTAAATGAAAAAATGGTCACCGAAATTTACAAAATGATATAACAATTCTTGTTTGGAGAGAAAACTAATGTCATCAAGTCTTAACCAATATAATTGCTTTTGTTTAGTTAATGCCATGATATCAGCCATCAACCTACAAATATGAATAATAGGCATGTACTCCCGTGTTAATATATTGGACAAAGGAAAAAGATCAAATATTTAGAAGTAGCTTACATTGAGTTGTATCTCGCAATTAACCTTTATTCTTCATTATTCAACAATTATGGCTAATATCAATTAGAGCTAAGCTTGTTTGATGCCAATATCAAAGCATATGAAAAAAACGAAGTCGAATTCTTGGTAAGTACAGAGTTATCTGTAGCAAAGTAACTAACGAGAAGATAAACTAAAATAATATTTAACTCATTACCGGTCTGTTAACATTATATTTTACTACAATAACTCAAAGTTATACTAGCTACTAGTTGGTGCCACACATCAATTTCGTGACTATTTATGAGATTAAGCCGCATCATGAATTAAATCTATTTATTCGTCAACCTTTATAATTAGTTGGTACAAAAGAATTTGAAATGTTATCGGAGCTAGATATTCGCATATTAAGGATAACAAGATCCACAAAATAAAATAAAATATATTATATGTATTAGAATCAATTTAATAGCAAGCAAATTAAGTTTCTTAAAATTTGATTTAGTTATTTAAAAGCCGATTGAGTTTTCCGATGATAATTTTTTCATTGTGCTTGTTGATCCTTTAGTTAAAGAGGGCTCTCTTTCCTATTCAAGAGGTGAGGAGGGTATTATTTCTCAACACTAAAAGGTTGAGGGGTAAGGTAGAATTGACTCTAATTTATACATGCTCTACACTATATTCTTTGATATTAGTATGTACAAATTTGATTTCGTTTCTTAAAAAGGTAAAAAAATGTTGTACTTATATAACTGTATCGTATTTTAAATGGTCATAAAAATAAAGAAACGAAAAGAAAATTTAAAAAAACAAGCTGCTAGGCTTGATTAAATCTTCTATTCACTGTTATAGGCTTACACCTTATACTATGTATAGGACGCATTGGAACCCCATAAAGGGTATTCGTGTCTACAGTTTTCGCTGTCTTTTTTGGGTAATTGATTGGAAAACATATTTATATACTCCTAAGAGCGCATAAATGACACCAGACAAACATTCTAAATAGCTAATATTTAGGAATTAGCCTGTGTCATGAATTTCAATTTTTCAATTCAATTTTTTAGATAAAAATGTTTCGAATTATCGTGAAGTTAACATTTTTAATTCGAAAATTCAGGACAAAATAAATATTGACTAAACTCTAAATAGCATCCCTGAAAATGACAATCTGTGTTCTTGACGTGATCCGAGTGTGGTTGTGCAACCTAAGTCCAAGTCCTATTGTGTTGTCTATTTCTAAAGGCCTGAGAACACTTGGGCATACCTCTAACTGTATGTTACCATATCATAAGTCATAACTATATCAAAAGTTGCTACAACAAAATTTTATCAAAGCTAATGCACCGAAGTGCTAAAATGATATAGGAGGCAAGTAAGGAAAAATTGAGAAATGATACGTAAAAGTAAACGATGTATGATAAAAGGAGAAAAATCAAGCTTAAGATATTTGCAAATAAGATTCACTATCCTTTTTTTTTTTGGTAAATAAATAAAGACTTTACCAATTGGAAATTCGGTACAGTAAAAGAAAAACTGCAGTTGGACAGCCCCAACTTACACTAAAAATACTTTTCATAAACTAATCCTCCACGTACTATAAATTAAGAGAAAGAGCAGAACCCTTTTATAACCTCTAAAATTTTGACAATGGCCAAACCTAGCATCTCAGAATACTTTTATGGCGTCCTTCTCATTGTATTCCTTCTCTCAGGTATTTACTTTCACCCCTTTAGACTACAATTGACAAGTAATAGCTGAAGTTATGGGCCATATGGCCAGAACTTGACATTTTTTTCGTTTATTAATTTGTTCCCTTTTCCCTTTCTTTGACATGGATTTATAATTCTGGCTGGTATCTGCTTTCTTTTTCTTAGTTTTTCAATTCAAAAGAAGGCCTTACAATCACGTTGTTTTGATATTGTATTTTTTCAAATTCTAATACTTCCTGATGTGTTTTAGCCAAAAGAACCTTATTCAAATATTTGTTACTCTAGAAAATCACGAAGATATAATTTTTTTTCTATCCCTTACTAATCCAAAAAAGCATATAATCATTAATTGGTCATGTAATGGGAGAGATAAGGATAGTCTAGTCAAGTTCCTTTTATAATAAATGACATCGCAAAATGGTTTCCTGAATGGGTACGTGTATCAAATTTTGAATGACAATAAAAATGTGTTTTCCAATTACATGAGAAAAAGGGGGAGAGGAAGAGGGAAAAAGAGAATTAAACGTACCCCTACTTATAAAAAGGTTACTATCGGTGCAGCTAGTGGCGAAGTCAGAAATTTATTCAAGGGCGTCCAAACTTGATAGAAGTGAAATTTTTTTTTGTTAAAGGGTGTTCAGTATATTTTATATACCTCTAAAATCTAATATTTTATCAATATACACAGTGTAATTTTTCGACGGAGAGTGATCAATTGACCACCCATTAAGACATATAGCTTCGCCCCTAGGTATGGCTAGATTATAAGTTTTGATAGTTATTGAGTTACATTCTTTTGCACCAAGTTGTTTTATTATTAGATATTTCATCAGTTTATACGTAGAACAATGATTTGATAGTCACAAGATTTGTTGATGGATGCAGTTCATGAGATAAGGGTTGAGGCAAAAGAATGTAGCGAAGGGCTGCCGTGGGTGGAAACGGAGTGCAGAGGAAGCGTGCCGGCGGGAAACTGCTGGGTAGAATGTCAAAAGCGACACGGTTTTGATGTCAAAGCCAGCTGCAGAGGATTCGACCCTAATTTACCCAAACTACTCTATTGCTGGTGCAGCTGGCCTTGTTAATGCCTATTATACTCTAATTTAATGCTATTCGCTTATAAACAAAATATACTGGGGGTTTTCAAGTAATCTGGAAGACATTGTTTTTATCATTTTATTTTAATTTATTTCTTTTCTTCTTAACTTACAAGGAGCAACTTTTATTGCTAAATGTCAAATTTAATGTGTTACATTAAGTGGTTTATATTTTGGCCTGCTTTAGTGCTAAAGAATGACTGCAGCACTATGTGAAAGTTGGTAGAAAATATTGTCCTTAATTTAAGAGCTTCTCGTGCATCTATAATGCAACTAAATGTTAATTCCCTTTTGCTTTCAAGTGAATGTTAGTTAATTACGATACTAATTACTAAAGTTGTTAGAATATATTGATGTTTTAATCGCAAAATCTAGTAGAATTAAATTAACATACCAATTGAAACCTTAAAATACCAACAAATTATAATTGAGTTAAAAATCTGCAATATCTTTCTCTATAATTTAATTTATGCTGCGAGAAAAGTTTAGCTTAAGAATGTTATAATAATCCTAAATAGAAAAGTTAAGTTTAGTCAGTGCAACTTTTTCTACGAGCTCTCAACATGATTCCAATACTTATAAGTAGCTAGCTAGTCTCTTACATTTGTGATGTATCTTCCCTGTATCAAATGCTGTGGTCTCGTTTAACTTAATTTTCCGTGCATTGTATGACATAACTTGCAAATATCACATAGGCGTTTGGCCCTTTTGCACACGTATAAAAGAAGAAAAGGCTGATGATATTTAAAAGGTTTAAACCAATCTGTCTCTGAATTCTTTTAGAGGCCTTGGACCCATTTTAATGCAGAAGTACCCTTCTTTTTCTTATAAATTGTGAAATTTCTATTGTCCGTCACAAAATGAACTTTTTCAAAATTTTGTAAAAATACCTCAAAATACCATTATGGACGAGACATGCGTATGTGAGATTGTTGGTCCCTTACGCGCACGCAAGTGTACGTGGTCGACAAGTAATATAGGACAATGAGTCCGGATTATCGTACCCAAGAGACTTAAATTACTACTTTATAACAACTATTATTGTTACTTAATCAAGCGAGAATTGAAGTTGAATATCTTCTTTAGTTCGCTTTATACTCTAATTTAGATCTAGGAAATTCAAAGACAAAGATATATGTTCTTGTAATCAATAAACAAAGATTCCGGGGTTGTGAATTTGTTACCAATCTTATTGCGATCTAATTGATTTTATCATTTATATAGTTAATATGAGATTGCTAATTAATCGATAGTGATACTCATAGTCTTCTTCCGAAATACTATTCGCCTATTCTTAACAAGATTAATGCCTATATTCCTATGGAATTAATCTAGCAAGAATGCATGAAGAACACAATTTATATAATTAAGCATGGTGATTAAGTATATTCCTATCTTAATCACGAATCCGCTCTTGTTAACAAGTTAAGAACATGCTTTCCTCAATTCTTATTCTAATCTACACATAGTTTTTCCAAACATAGCATAGATAATTTATATAACTTAATTGATGGCCAAAACAATTAAGAAATTAAGCATAGAATTGAAGAAA
>MCJB01049637.1:0-36255 GCA_002018475.1 Nicotiana obtusifolia
TATAGTCTATACACATCCTAAGTTTGTTTCCCTTCTTAGGGACTACAACTACTTTAGCTAACCATTCTGAGTACTTATCTTCCCGAATGGACCCTATGTTTAAGAGTTTGTTTACCTTGTCCTTGATGAAGGCCTGTTTAGCTTCGGACTGAGGTCTCCTTTATTGTTTGATCGGCCGGAACTTTGGACCGACGCTCAGCTTGTGCGTTGCAATTTCCGACGGTATGCCTGTCATGTCTAAATGGGACCAAGCAAAGGAATTTTCATTAGCTGAAAGGAAAGTAATTACTTTGGCCCTGAGCTCGAAGTTTAAGCCCGAGCCCAGGTATACCTTTCGATCAGGTGCGTCGCTGCGGATTGAGATTTGTTCGAGCTCTTCAACTGTCGATTTGGTTGCATCGGACTCATCCGGAGCAATAAATGATCGGGGTATCCCGTAACTATCGATGTCAAGTTGATCCTGTTCACCCCCGTTTGTTGAAGGTGGCCTCTCTGATTTCTATTTAGCCTTTTGGGGAGGAACGGTAGGTTTTGACGCTGCCTCTTCCACTGCGAACATTTCCCTTGCAGCATGTTGTTCTCCATAAACGGTGACGACCCCCTCAGCCGATGGAAACTTCAACATTTGATGTAATGTTGAAGGCACGACTTTGATGTCGTGTATCCAAGGCCTCCCGAGCAAGGAGTTATATCTCATATCGCCTTCCATCACGCAAAATTTTGTCGCCTTGATAGTTCCAGCGATATTCACCATTAGTGTTATCTCACCCTTGGTTGTTTCTGAAGCCATGTTAAAGCCGTTGAGGACCCGGACCTCGGAGATAATCTGGTTTGACAGCCCCAGTTGTTCAATGAACCAAGACCGAACTATATTGGCCGAGCTCCCAGGGTCATAAGTACACGTTTCACTCGGGTGTTGTGTACTAGCATTGATATCACCAGCGCATCGTTATGAGGTTGTGTAAGCCCTTTGATATCCTTGTCGCTGAAATACAAAGTCCCTTCTGTTGCGTAGTCCTGAGTACGTTTTTCTTGGGTAATAGATATTTTGTGCGTTTCAACACCGGTACTTGGGGCGCATCTGCTCCCCCGATTATCATGTTAATTGTGTGCTGCGACTCTTCTTGATTTGCTGGTCTGTTTCTATTTTCATAGTGGTTTTTGGCTCGATCGCTTAAGAACTCCCGAAGATGCCCGTTTTCGAGCAACCGAGCTACTTCTTCCCTCAGCTGCCGACAATCTTCCGTTTTGTGCCCATGCGTGCCATGATATTTACATATGAGGTTGGGATCTCTCTTGGCAGGGTCCGTCTTCAACGGCCTTGGCCATTTTGTGTCTTTAATGCGACCGATGGCTGATATAAGATTTGCCGAATCGACATTAAAGTTGTACTCGGACAATCGAGGTGCTTCTCCATGGTTACTGGTTCTCTCGAAGTTATTTTTCGGCAACGGTCTCCGGTTCCTTTGGTTGGAATCGTTCCTGCTTTCCGGTCTCGGGGATTTGTGTCCTCTCAGGACGACTCTTCGATCACCTGGGTATGGCTGGTGTCTATCTCGGTTCGACCTTGATTCTCGATAGTTATCCCTTAGAGGCCGATCATAAGTTCTAATAGGGTAAGAGGAGCCCGAGGGGACTCCGATCTGATCATCTTCTACCCTGATCTTCGATTGGTACCGGTTGTAAATGTCTGCCCAAGTGACAGCCGGGTATTCAATCAATCTCTGTTTGGCTTGTTGAGATGCCGTTGAACTTCGGGCATTGAGCCCTTGAGTGAAGGCTTGTACGGCCCAATCATCGGTGATAGGTGTACAACACTAACGCACCGGATCCCATCAGAACTCCGAAGTTAAGCGTGATACAAACTCTCTTAACATTTCATTGTCCCGTTGTCTGACTTTGAACAAATCTGATTTTCTTGTCTCAACCTTGATGGCGCCTGCATGGGCTTTGACGAAGGTATCGGCGAGCATGGAAAAGGAGTCGATGGAATTCGGTGGTAAGTTGTGATACCACGTCATCGCTCCCTTGGATGGGAAAGGTTTTTGTACGAACTTTTTCGAGTCCAAACCTTTCAGCACCGGGGGTGCCCCCGATATCTGGTCTACCCTCGAATTATACGTTTTCACCTTTTTGTCATTAGCCTCGATCCTTTTTTCACCCGTCTCGACCCCTTTAGTCAGCTCCTCGAGCATTTTCATGATTCCATAGTTTACCCCTGAACCGCTTTCGTCCAGTTGTGCTGTGATCGGCTCATTTTGTGGAGCAATCCTTTGAGAAGAAATGGCTTCGACTCTGTCCGGGATCTGACTGCGACTTTGTAATTGAGCTATGGCCGCTTGCTGGGCTTGCAACATGTCAAATATTTTGAAGCTAATTTCATATTCTCTATTATGTTGAATCCCTGAATGGTGTTCCCCTCGAACGCTGTTCGATGGGTCAGAGGTCTGATCGGCGTCGACCGCCATTTGAGAGTTGGCGTCGATCGGGACCTCGTTTCCGGGCATAATGTTGTTTTCGCCTTGGTGGTTAAGCTCGTTGCTGATGGGAAGTGAGTGCGACATGATTATGTTGTAATCTGAAAAACAGAAAGTTCTGCAAAGAGCAAGCGTAAAATAGTGTGTGACAGAGAATTTGTATAAAAAATTCACTATTATCCTTGGCCCCACGGTGGGCGCCAAACTGTTTACTCTAAAATTCGAGAAACAATTGAATTTATTCGCGGTGCTAAGGATATGTGAAATAATTCAATACAATGAAAAATATGGCAGTAAATAATAATTGAATGAAGGATGATCAAACCGTTAGAGTTGAATAGATTTTCTGAAATGAAACAATATGCAATGAGAAGTAAATAATTCTGATAAGAGATAGCAATAATAATGAGTATTTCTGTGATGGGTATCGTGTGTTACAATGAAGATAAATGCCCCTCTTATAGGTATAAGAAGAGTCCTACATATGGTAAAAGCCTGATTCAAGATAAATTCCCATAATTACGGGATGAAATTTTTCTAAAATAATGATTTAACGTCTATGATAGTTGGGACCGTGACTCCCGCCGAAATATCAGGAACCCACGAGATCTTCGATCTTCGCGTTATACGAAATTGATCCTTTTGCCATAAGATGCACCTTCCTTGACCGGCGTCGATTGCCTTACCTCGATTGCTTCAGCTCCGAACCCAACGATGCCCGACTTCGGGCTTTCCTTCCCGAAATGCTGATCCCCATATGAAATAGTCCGGTCTTATATTACGCTTGAACCCGACCTTCCTTGTACGCTCGATTGTATCCGACCCAATACAATCCTAGTTCCTGATAGTATTTTAGTATTGACCAGATTCAGTTGCTCGTTATTCTATAATTCTTTAAAGCATATTATGCTTACTTTACTGTTTATTATGACGTGTTACTTTCGGCAATAAATTTTTGCTAGAAAAGTACTTGGATGTTTTAACAACGGTTTCGGGCTTCGGGAGTTAGTGGCCTAGAGTTTTGGTATTCTACATTCTCACAACTACACATCCAGATGGGAGAAACTAATTTTAAAATAGACTATTGAGAAGCAAAGTGGGACTAACAGGTTTAACTATTATCTATGCCTATGTAAATACATGTTCTTCTATATTCATCAATTGCTTAGTTGTCACACTTTTGTTTCTAATAACCAGCTAAATCTCCCAGTACACTAAATTAATACGTGGTAAACGACGAACTTATTAGATGGTCTCTAGAATCACAAATTTCCCCCCAGATTTTTTGACCCTAATCAAAGTATGTGCAACTTGGTTCAGCCACCACCGCCGTTGAAAAGAGAGAGTGAATTGATTAGTTTAGATATGATTTTCATAGACGAGAAGGTAGTTTAAGTATTTCTCGTGTTTATTCGTTTACTATATCAACTCAATCTACATTAGTTTAGATATGATTTTCATAGACTATAAGGTAGTTCAAGTATATCTCGTGTTTATTCGTTTACTATATCAACTCAATTTACAAAACGATGATCATTACATGATATGGCTGAACAAAACGTATGTAAGCATAATTTTGAACGTAAAAAAGTAGATAATATTGATATTGAATAATTAATGAAATCTTCATTACTAGCATATAAAACATACTTTTGGACAGGTGGCACATCCTTGAATCACAATATTGAGATAAATAGGTTTTTGAAGTATTTTTGAGGTGCTAAAAATAAATCAAAAAGAAAATTAAAAGTGTTTTGGCCGATGTGAATAATTTACCTGAATGATTCACATACATTATTGACTATTCTTTTATCTTCCTTTATTTCTCTTATTTAAACCCCTCAAACCTAAAGTGGGAGAGCCAACATTCACAAAGCATGAAAGCTATTTTGTTGAGAAGAATATGAGAATGTTTATTTCTATCGGCTCATTATTGTCATTATTTTGCAAAGCTATTCTTTCTCTCTTTTCTCTTTTATCTCTTATAACTATCGGACCTCTATTGTCATTTGACCATATCAGTAAATATATGTTTGAATTTTATTTTTGGCATAATCATTCTTCTTTTTATGGCAAATAGCGTACTTCTGGAATTACAGATTATCTCCATTATTAGCAAAAAATTGAGAGAGTTAGTTGGTTCTATCACATGAATTTGTTGGTTTCTTTTGTAAATTTAATGCAGTGGTCATTGAATCACGAGTGATTATTGAATAGAAAATGCAAATGAACAATGATGCTTTATATCAGAGAGCTCACACTCAAGTATATCACTTCTGTTTTCTCATCTCTCTTTCAAGATTTGCTTGCTATTTTACACAAATGTTTTCTCATAAAACAGTTTCTGGATGATTGGGCTTACAATAATATGTGGCAAAATCTACTCAACTCCTAATACCGGAGATGCTTTACATATGGTAAGGTTCCCATATTTATCTTTGACTCATGCTGTATAGGGTAAAATCGGTTCACATTATTAAATACTTGAGTGATAGAATGACACGTGAAATCGGAAACAGACGAAAGACGAATCAAGTGGAAACCAAGATCGAGAACAACAATTTCGGTTGGCATCGGGTAAATCCCGAAGGGAGCATTGCTAACGAAGGCAAATGAATATTTGCCACTAGATGACACTCAACGTAGAATATTCCTCAGTATTAAATACACAGTCCGTTACAAAGAATTTTGGCATTCATAGCCTGCCGTTACATATTCATCAATGGCTCCCATCATTGTCATTTAAGAGGGATTCCAATGCTATGTCTTGCATTTTATTTAATTTATATATCATTTTGGGATCAAATCGATTCTTTTATCTATAAATCACATTATAAATTCAACCGTATCATTTTACGGGTAAACAGTTTGGCGCCCATCGTGGGGCTTAGATAGTTACGTAATTGAGTTGATCCTTGCGTCTATTACTAATCTATTTAATTCTTTGTTTCTTAGCAAAAATCGTAAAAGATAGCAGATAACAATGTCAACATCGTACACAACACGAGGATTCAATCAGCGACACCCGTAACGAGGAGGACGTAGGCACGTTGGTTCATGGCGGGTGGTATCCCTGATGCGTACGGGAAGCGACTCCTGATGACGCTGAAGATGAGCACGTTTTGGAAACAATGAGGATCCTGAGGGAACAACAAAAGGCTATCATGGGCCATCTCTCACGGCAAGACCAGGCCATGACAGAATTGAGGCAAGTGTTGTCGGGTGCTTCGAAAAACGCAAATGGAAGAGGTCCAGTTCCTTCCGGTGTCTCCGCAAATCAAATAGCGCAAAGGGTAGATAACAACACCCTGAGGGGTGAGGTCGACTTCGACGGGGCCAGGGGGGATCGACAACGTATCTGCTAACAATCACGGTAATGATCCCTTCAAAACCGATCTGATGCAGTTTATGATGGAAATAAACGCCCGAATGGACCAAATTCAGGGCGCTCCACTAGTGCTGAAGGGCTCGAACTCAAAGAAATACACCCAATTGCCGTTCAAACCGAGCGTAGCACCAGAATTAATTCGAAGCAGTTCAAAATGCTAGACGTGCCGAAGTATGATGGGACTTCAGATCCTCAGGAGCACATCGCCACTTATACAACGAGGGTGAAAGGAAACGACTTAGCTCTGCACGAGATTGAGTCGGTCTTGCTGAAGAAGTTCGAAGAAACCCTCACGAAGGGGGCCCTGGCATGGTATTCACTTTTAACCGAGCACTCAAAGAGATTCCTTTGAGTTGTTCACAAATTCTTTCATCAAGGCCCATGCCGGGGCCAAGAAGGTACAGGCTCGTAAGGCCGACATATTCAGAATTGCGCAAGGAGAGTTAGAATTGCTGGGGGAGTTCGTGACCAGGTTTTAGAAAGAAAGGAAGCTGCTACCAGCCGTGCCAGATGAATGAGCGGCTGAGGCGTTCACTAAAGGGTTGAACCCCAGGAGCTCCAACGCCTCCCGGAAATTGAAAAAAAGCATGCTCGAGTTCCAGGCAACTACATGGGCAGATGTCCACAACTGTTATGAATCAAAGATAAGAATAGAAGAAGATCAGCTCGGTTTCCCGGTATCAACCGAGGTTCGAGATCAAGAAAAGAACAAAGATAAATCAAAGGATGATTTTGAAGCAGATCGACAATCTTCCAAGGGCCGGGTTTTGCCATACGAAAGGACTGAAGGATGTGGCAGAGGTTTCCGATCGGCAGACAGGTTCGCTCCTGATAGAAGAACTGACCGCGAACAGGTCATTGCAGGACAAAGAGGTATCAGACTCCCGGGAATCCACCAATCCCAGATGTCCGAGTACAATTTCAATGTCAGCATAGTGGAGTTGGTATCGGCGATGAGGAGCATCAAGGAAGCACGGGTCCCGAGGCCGATGAGATCTGATCCCAACCAGAGGGATCCCAATTTATGATGCGAGTATCATGTAACTAGCGACCACCAAACTGGGGATTTCCGACATCTGTGCGAGGAGGTGGCGATATTGTTGAAAAATGGCCATCTCAAAGAGTTCCTAAATGATCGGGCCAAAAACAATTACGGTCGCAACCGGGATAACGCAGAGCCCTCAAAGATAGGTGAAGACCCTCCCAGACAAACCATCAACATGATTTTCGGGGGAAACGAGATCAACGGTGTGACCTTCTCAGCAACAAAAAAGAAAAAGGTGTCGGTGACTCATAGAAAGAGACTCCAGAAAGTCACTGAGGATGACATCACATTCACAAGATAAGACACTAATGGACTCCTACTTCCGTACAACGATCGCCTGGTAATTTCTTTTAATGTTCTAGATTTTTAAATTAAACGTGTTTTGGTGGACCCAGAAAGTTTAGTCAATATCATTCAATGGAGAGTGCTGGATTAAGCCAAGCTACCCGGAAGCATCATCCCGGCCACAAAGCTCCTCGCCGGTTTCAACTTAGCAAGTGTGACAACCCGCAGGGAGATTCTTCTTGGCTGACCATGGCTACACGAGATGAAGGCTATGCCATCAACATATCATCAACTTCTAAAATTCCAAACTCCTGAGGGAATCAAACAAATAAAAGGAGATCAACCGGTGGCAAGGGAGATGAGCACGATCTCGATTTCCAGTAGTAAAGGGAAGGAACATGCGACATAGCAATTACAGGAACTGACGACCGCTCCCAAATCAAACGAAGACGGTAAAAGGGAGGAGCCATCGGAATCCAATCAGGTACCATGGTATTTTCAAGTACTGGAAGAAAAGGACGCAACTAAATCCAAGACGGAAGAACTCAAACAGGTGGCAATTTTTGAAAAGTTCCTAGAAAGGATATTCTACTCGGGGACATGATTAAACCCTGATCTCATGTCAAGATTTATAGAATTTCTTAAAACTAATGTTAATTGTTTTGCATGGTCGCAGGCGGCTATGACAGGTATCCCGCTAGAGGTGGCCGTGCACAAGTTAATCCTGGATCCCAGCATCTCTCCGGTAACACAAAATAAGCGCCGACCACTGAGGTCAGAGACATGTTTTTCAAAGAAGAGGTAACTCTATTGCTTGATACGATTCAATTCGGGAGGTAAAGTATCCCGACTGGCTAGCTAATGTAGTAGTAGTTCCAAAAAAGAATAATAAATTTTGCATATGCGTAGAATATAAGGATCTGAATAAGACCTGCCCGAAAGACTCGTTCCCATTGCCAAATATTGATAAAATGATTGATGCAACGGTCGAGCACAAGCTGATGAGTTTCCTCGATGCTTATTTCGGGTACAACCAATTCAAAATGAACCCGAAGGATCAGGAAAAAAACTTCGTTCATAACAAACTTTGGCACATATTGCTACAATATGATGTCCTTCGGGCTTAAGAGCGCCGGAGCCACTTATCAGAGGCTCGTGAACAAAATGTTCGACAAGCAAATAGGGAAAATAATGAAAGTTTGCATAGATGATATGCTGGTTAAGTCTTTGAATGCAGGTGACCATTTGAAACACCTCCAGGACACCTTCGACATTCTAAGGAAGCACAACATGAAGCTTAAGCCCGAAAAGTGTGCATTCGAGTTAGATCTGATAAGCTTTTAGGTTTCCTGGTGTCACAAAGGGGAATTGAAGTCAATCCCAACAAGATTAAAGCCATCAAAGACATCCCAAACCAGCTGAAAAACGTGAAAGAAGTCCAAAGGCTAACCGAAAGACTGGTCGCTCGAAGCAGGTTCATTTCCAGGTCCTCAAAAAAATGCCATCACTTCTTTTCACTTCTACAGAAGAAGAACAACTTCGAATGGACTATGGAATGCCAACAGGACCTAAAAGACCTGAAATGGTATTTATCATGCCCTCCGTTACTATCAAAATCGGAGGAAGGTGAACAATTGCTAATTTATTTAGCAGTCTCGGAGGTGGCAGTAAGTGCAGTTCTAGTTCGGGAAGACAAAGGTACGCAATCTCTTATCTATTATGTTAACAAAATTTTAATGGGAGCGGAAAATTGTTATCCGCACCTAAAAAAATTGGCCTTAGCTCTCGTAGTCGCCGCTCGAAAGGTTAGGCCTTACTTTCAATGCCACCCGATAGCCGTGGTGACAACTTTTCCCTTGCATACTATCCTTCACAAACCTGAATTGACAGGTCGATTGGCCAAGTGAGCAGCTGAAAAACGTGAAAGAAGTCCAAAGGCTAACCGAAAGACTGGCCGCTCGAAGCAGGTTCATTTCCCGATCCTCAAAAAAATGCCATCACTTATTTTCACTTCTACAGAAGAAGAACAACTTTGAATGGACTCTGGAATTCCAACAGGACCTAAAAGACCTGAAATGGTATTTGTCATGCCCTCCGTTACTATCAAAATCGGAGGAAGGCGAACAATTGCTAATTTATTTAGCAGTCTCGGAGGTGGTGGTAAGTGCAGTTCTAGTTCGGGAAGACAAAGGTACGCAATCTCTTATCTATTATGTTAACAAAATTTTAGTGGGAGCGGAAAATTGTTATCCGCACCTAAAAGAATTGGCCTTAGCTCTCGTAGTCGCCGCTCGAAAGGTTAGCCCTTACTTTCAATGCCACCCGATAGCCGTGGTGATAATTTTTCCCCTGCATACTATCCTTCAAAAACCTAAATTGACAGGTCGATTGGCCAAGTAAGCAGCCGAAATGAGTGAATTTGACATCGAATATAAACCCAAGACTGCAATCAAATCACAATTTTCGGCCGACTTCGTGGCCGATTTCAGTCCCTGGCTACTGCCTTTGGCCACCAAAGTAGCGGTGATGGTGTCGGAAATGACATCAGGAGTTTGGACCTTGTTCATGGACGAATCTTCTAACGTGAAAGGGTCGCCGATACCGGGCTTGGTAATGGGCAGCTGTTGTGATCAAAGTTGTTGTTATGGGCATATGGATGATGTGCTATGTCGTGTGGTTGTACCTTGTGGGTGTATGCATGAGCTGTTGTAGCTAGTTGAGAATTTTACGGTGTGGTTGTGTGATAATAGGGACTTGGTAGTGTGGAAATTTGATTCTAAGGCTTTTCACCGTGAGTAGAAGGAATAATCTTCGGTTGAGATGATGTTTTCGATTTTATGTGGTTTTGGGTGACTTAGGATCACCTGTGTGTATGTGCAAGGTGAGTTCATACAGTGATTTGATGGGTGGGGAGAGACTCTTGGCACGTTCGAGGACGAAGGTTTGTTTAAGAGGGGGAGGATGTAACGACCTGACATGTCGTTTTGAGCTTTAGCGATTCGTTCAATGGTTCGGGGTCTTGAATGACTTCATACTGTGTATAATGATTTGTGTGCATGGTCGGATTTAAATTTCATATGTCTCAGGATAAATTTGGATGATTGATTCTCACTTTAGAAGCTTAAATTGAAAATATTGACCGAGGTTTGACTTCGGTGAAAACAACCCTGCAACGATGTTTCGATGGCTCCGATAAGTTCGTATCGTGATTTTGGACTTGTGCGTATGCCTGAAATTGAATTCGGAGGTCCGTAGGTTGATCGTATTGTCTTGCCAAAAGTTGATAATTTAAAGGCTTAGAATTTTGCTAAGTTTGACCGTGAGTTGACTTTATAGCTATCGTATTTGGATTTCTATTTTGGGACTTAGAATAGATCCGTTTCGTCATTCCGAACTTGTCCGCAAAGTTTGGCGTCATTCGGAGTTGATTTGATAGGAATTAGACACGCGATTGTATTTTTAGAAGTTCTTGAGTTTCATGTTGTTTTGATGTGTTTTGGAGGTCCCATTCGTGGTTTCAGATTTTATTTTTGATGATTTGATCGCGCGAGCGAGTTCATGTTATATTTTTAGACTTGTGTTGATGTTTGGTTTGGAGCTCCGAGGGCTCAGGTGAGTTTCGAACACGTTTTGGAATGTTTGGAAGAGTTTTGAAATTTCTGGTGTGATCAGGCTGTTGTAGGTCTTGCATTTGCGAGATATATGTCGCATTTGCGATACTAGGCTAACTCTGCCAGGTTCGCATTTGCGAATCCAGAGTTCGCATTTGCGATGGAAGAGGGAGGCTGGGTGAGCTTGTTCGCATTTGCGATTTTAAGGGTCGCATTTGCGAGGTGTCCAATGTTCGCATTTGCGAACAAGTCATCGCATTTGCGATGACATCAGGGATGTGAGATTCTTCGCGTTTGCGATTGATTTCTTGCAATGCGAACCCCAGGTCGCATTTTCGACACCTGCACCTGGACATAAAGCTGAGGGACGAGATTTTTAGTCTCATTTCCATATTTTAGAATCCTAGACTCGATAGGAGGCGATTTGGAGAGGGAATTTTCATCTACAAACTTTGGGTAAGTTATTCTAATCTGTTTTTAATCATATTCCATCAATATATCTTAGATTTTAACATCAAAATCATGTGAATCAAAGTGAAAATTTGTGAAACTTTGTCAAGTTTTGAAAAAATAAGAATTTGAGTTTTGAGAGTCGATTTGCACTCGGATTTTGAAATTAATCACATATATGAACTCGTGGGGTCATGGGTAGTCGGAACCTACCATTGGACCCCGGTTTTGATCGGGCGAGCCCTAGGTTGACTTTTGTTGATTTTTATTGAGGAATTGTGTAAAGATCATATCTTTATTTATTATAATTGATTTCTCTTGCATTATTTGATGTTATTAAGTCGATTTTTATTAGATTTGTGCCGAGCGGAGGTGAATTGTAAAGGAAAAGCTATTTTTGAGTGTTGATTGAGGGCTTCTGAGGTAAATATCTTGCCTAACGTTGTGAGGGGGAAACTACCTCGTAGGGATTGGTTTGTTTGCACTATTTGAATTACGTGAAAGATGCATACACGAGGTGACGAGTGTGTACACATCTTATATGTGAAAATTTGACCGACTTAGACTCTTAGGTTCTCGTGTACATTAAAAATGAAGTTGTCTCATCATGTTATATTCTCCATTGCTAAATTTACCCCTACATATCTTGTTTGAAGTTGATTGGTTCATGTTCTACCTTTGTTGCCAAATATACTCTTATTATGCCTTAATTGAAGTTGTTGCCTCTTTGATTGCCATGTTATCTCTTCCGTAATTGCTTATCCTTAATTGAAGTTATTGTTATCTCTTCCATGGTTGACTTATCCTTATCGAAGTCATTGTTATATGTTATCTCTGTTATTATTGAGTTATTCTTATTTGAAATCATTGTTACATGTTATCTCTCATATTGTTGAGTTACTCTTATTTATTATCGTTGTTACACACTATCTCTCTCATTGTTGGGTCATTCTTATTTGAAACCATTATTACTTGTCATGTCTTTCATTGTGAGCTCATTCTTCCGTTTCTTTGTATTTTGTAATTCTTGTGTTGATTTACTTGCCGTACTCTTGTGTTCTTCTTGTTGTTGTTGTACTCAATGTTGTTGAGCGGGGGGTTATGTTGGGCTACGGTATTGAAATTATTTTAAGAAAATGTTGTGGCATATGGGCACATGTGGTGCGAGTTATTATATTGTATTGTTATATTTTCGGCACACGTGATAATGTTGAGAAGTTGTCGGGGTGTTCGCACGTGAGTTGTCCGTGCTATTGTTATTATTGATATTTGCGCATGCGGCGTGACAAGGCAAGCATTACTTTATATTGTTACGCACGTGGTGAGACAACGATGGCTATGTCAGAGATGATTTGTGATGGTTTGGGGGTATTGTTAATTATGATATTTGTGTGGTGGTGTACCTACCATGTGTGAGTCATGCATTTTACGTTTTGTTGTGTTGTTTCCTATGTGTCATTCGTTATCTCAGCTCTTACTTGACTCGAGTTGTGATAGAACACTTGCACAAGCATACACGTAATTAATCACTCATATCGTTTAAGAAGATGAACTAGAACACTTGCACAAGCATACACGTAATTAATCACTCATATTGTTTAAGAAGATGAACCCTAATGTTTATTGATCATTTACATGTATTCTCGTATAAGTGCTTTTTGTGTTAAAGTTGTACTATTGGCATGTGAGTTGTCCGTGCGGCTATGAGGTATTGTTATTGCTAGCACGTGAGTTGTCCGTGCGGTTATGAGATATTGTCACTCTCTTAGCACGTGAGTTGTCCATACAGATATAAGGTACTAACGGTATTGACATGTGAGTTGTTCGTGTAGCACATGAGTTGTCCGTGCGGTTGTTAATTTCAATGTGGAAACAAGATGCCAAGTGATTAGGGTTCGTGACTTGGGTTCCGCCAAATGTGGTTATGAGGTGTAGCACCTCAGGAAAATTCTTGTATAAATCTTGTGTGGAAGAGGTTGATTATTTGGGTTGTTACCTGTTTTTCCTTACTTGGTTTCACCAAACTTTAAATGTATTCAGTTTACTCTACAGTGTTATTACCTGTTGTTCCTTGTTGTTAATTGTTGCTTCTAGTTTTCTATTGCAAGTATTGTTTTGTTATTTTTACCAATCTTAGCATTGGTATTGTGCGTTGTTACTTTCACATTCATACTTGTACAAGTTATTAAGTCTAGTAGGTGTCTTGACTGTTCCTCGTTACTACTCTATGAGGTTAGTCTTAATACTTACTGGATACCGCTGTAGTGTACTCATGCTACGCTTTCTGCACATTTTTGTGCAGATCTAGGTACTTCGAGGTTTGTTGATCATTAGTTAACCGATCGGGCATTGCTGTGGATACTCAAGGTACACCTGCTATCACATTCGCAAGCCTCAGAGTCACCTTCTGAAGTTTATTTTGTATAGTTTATTTCTATTCCAGACAGTTGTACTTAGAAATCTCCCAACTCAGTTGAGCTTATGACTTGTACTATCGGTTTTCGGATGTTATGTATCTAATGTG
Organism: Nicotiana obtusifolia; assembly: GCA_002018475.1. NCBI lineage: Eukaryota > Viridiplantae > Streptophyta > Magnoliopsida > Solanales > Solanaceae > Nicotiana > Nicotiana obtusifolia. The sequence continues at coordinate 13,781 of MCJB01049637.1, forward strand.
GATCGTTGGCTTTATATGGAAATTTCTGTTTCATGCTTAATAGTCGATGTATTAAAATCTATTATAAATTTAGTAAGTTTTAGGCTTACTAGTCTTAGAGACACTGTGCCATCACGACTCCTAAGGAGAGATTTTGGGTCGTGAAATCAACAAATCATCAAGGAAATAGGGCATGTAAATAGCATGTAATTCAACTAACAACTCATTAAAATACAAGGCGGAAGCGTTTAAGAAACATGTAAGAATCGAAATATCAATCCCGTTTCTCACATAAAGAAAATTAAGAAATGCACCCTCGAATCATCACATAACATCATCAACAATGCCACCCTTATTTCTCCAAATGCGCATCACAATGAAATGCCTCCCTTATGTCGTCGCACGCGGATAAGCCACCCTTATCTCGCCGCATGTGCATCACAATGAAATGCCTTCCTTATGTCGCTGCATGCGCATCTCATCACCCATATACTCCACACAACATCGATCAACCCGTACAACATGTCCACATATGCCACAATATCACAAATACAATAATACCCGAAGTTTCATCAAGACATAAGCTCACAACTTAACAACAAAGTGCACAAGGACATGATAATGACATAGAAGTACGAAAAAGTATTCAACAATAAAGCATGACTATGGCTAAGTGAAATGTAGCGATCATGATCATATAGTCATAAAGTGGTTTAAACATGTTTCATATGAATTTCATTATTAAGGCATAAATAGCGTATGGTTCAATCCGATCATAAATCATATATAGCACCTGTGTACACACTAGTCACCTCATGCACACGTCATTTTTCACATAACACTATTAGGCAATTAAACCGAAATCCTAAGGGGTATCCCCCACACAAGGTTAGGCAAGATACTGACCTCAAACAATTCAAATTAATACTCTAAAAAGCTCTTGCCTCTCGGATCTGCCTCCGAACGGGTCGAATCTAGCAAAAAATAACTCAATAACATCAAACACGACTTTGGAAAATGATTCTAATTAAAATGGATATGACCTTTAACAAAAATCAAAAGTCAACCCAGGGCCGCCTCGAGAAACTCGTCAAAAATCATAAATTTCAAACACCCATTCGAATATGAGTCTAACCATACAAGTTTCATCCAAATCGGACTGCGAATTGGGGTTCAAATCCCTATTTTTAATTTTAGAAAAGTTTTTCCAAAATCTCTAATTTTCCTCAGATTCATCAATCAAATGCTAAAATCAAGGATAGAATCATGAATAATAATCAAATCCTAGTAAAAAAATACTTACCCCAATTCAAATCATGAAAATCTCCTAAAACTAAATGCCCAAAACCCGAGCTCCCAATATCAAAGTATGATAAAATAACTCAACCCTCGAAATAGAATTATTTAAGTCTGCCCAGGGACCCCTTCGCGATCGCGGGGCCAACTTGGCGATTGCAAAGTCGTAAGGACCCGACCGGTCGTTTTCAGCTCTAGCGTGCCGTTCAGCGGTTTAAGGCCTTTAGTAGCTTCACTTCAGGTATTATGACTTGTGCGTGTGGTCGGAATTGAATTTCATGAAGTTCAGAGTTGATTTTGAAAAGAAAAATTCTAAATTCGGAAGCTTTAAGTTGGAAAAATTAACTAAGGTTTGAATTTTTAGTAAACGACCTCGGAATCGGAATTTGAAGGTTCCAATAGGTCGTATGATGATTTCGGACTTGGGCGTATGTTCGGGCTGAGTATCGGAAGGTCCGGGAGTATTTCGGCACTTGTTATGGAAAGTTGGCATTTTGAAAGTTCAAGAATTTCATAAGTTTGGTTTGAAGTGGATTTTGATGTTATCGATGTCCTTTTGGGGTTCTGAGCCTTGGAATAGGTTCATATCATGATTTGTGACTTGTACGTAAAGTTTGACGTCATATCGGAATGTTTTGTTATGATTCGGACGCATTCATCAAAGTTTGGAAGTTTGAAAGTCTAAAGAAAGGTTTCGATCGTCGATTCGTAGTTTTGATGTTATGTGGTATGATTTGAGGCCTCGAGCATGTTCATTTTGTATTTTGGGACTGGTTGGTGTGATTGGACGGGGTCCCGGGGGCATTGGGTGTGATTCCGAGTGATTTCGATCCGTTTTTCTCTGTTTTGGAACTGCTGGTGCTGGTGTCTGGTGTTGTTCTTTGCAAACACGAAGGGTCCCATGCGTTCGTGAAGAAGAATTTTGGGCCGATGGATCTTTGTTCTACACGAACATGACACAAAGGTCACGAACGCGGAGGAGGATTGGAGTAGCTTACGTGACATGGAGGTCGCGAACGCGAAGAAGGTAAGGAGCTTGGGGGATGGAAGCGTTAAGCTTTCGCAAACGCGGTTGTGTGACTGCGAACGCGAAGCATTAGGACCTGGAGGCACGAAAGCGGCGTAGGTGAAGCGAACGCGAAGAGGAGTTTTTGGGGCAATGGCATTTGGCCTTCGCAAACGCGAGGCCTTTTACGCGATCACGAAGAAGGATGTTGGTGTGCAGACTTGTTTTATTGCGGGTTTTGGTTCATTTCTTCCACTTCTCACATGACATGGGCAATTTTTGGAGCTCTTCAAAGGGGGATTTTCAACATCTATTGCGAGGTAAGTAATTCCCGCATATTGTAAGTAAACACATGGATTCTATAAAGATTTAAACATGAAAATTTGTAATAATATTAGAATTTTGGTAGAAAACCTAGAATTTGGTATTTTTGGATTTTGACCACGAAATTAGGCATGAAATTGGAATAAATTATATATTTGAGTTCGTGGTGCTATGGGTAATTCGGAATCCGTCAAAGCTTCTTATTCTCATGGGATCGGGCCGTTCGCCTGGGTAGTATAATAGATACCTCTATGGTTTGTACCGTTCGACCCTCGGCAGTGCACATATTATGATGGAATCGGGCAGTACACCTCGCATTTCTATAAAATACTCATAGGAAATCGTGCGTAATAATTGACAAGCAGCCAGTATATCTGTGAGGTTTTCCTCATTTGAGCTTTAACGACCTATCTGGTGAGGTCCATTATATATATACTCCGATTGAGCTTTAAATTCTATGATGTTCAGGCGTCGTTATTGCACAATGTTGGTGTAATGGTAGGGAGCTTGTCTATGTGTCGAGGCAGTGAATGATTGAAAGAAGGATTTCTCGGTGCATGATTTAGGGGTTCAACATTTAAATCCAGTGGAGGAAAGACAATCGGTCTATGAATGCTTAGGCTTTGTTGATGGAGTAGCGAGACTTGATATTCTCGAGTGTGTTGGAATTTTCATTTGTGATGTGGTGTCGTGGCCCTTGTTGGAACGCATTAAGGTTCTTCAGTGTTATGGTGTTCTTTGATTTTTGCCTTTGGGGCAGGGATTGTAAAATGGTGCTTGAGGAGCGGTTGTCCGAGATAGTAGTGTGTAGCGGTTCAGAATCGAATTGGTATTTCCAATGTTAATGGCTCGAGAAAGATGATCTTCTAGGAGGTTTAGAGTTGGTAGCAATTCATTAGTTTAGGTGCTACAGGTATGGATTTGATTTAGGGCAATATTCGGGCAGCTAAGTATGAGGAAGTGCATGGTCGGAGGTGTCTCACGGTGGTTTAATTACTAGCAGGTCAAGTATGAAAAACAGAGGTCGAGAAGTTGCTTAAAGGAGATGGTTTGACCGAAGTAAGAGTGGCAGATTAGCATATGGATTCTGTGGTAGGATAGCTGCATGCCTTGAGAAAGTTAGAGCAGTTTGTGAATCATGGTGGGAAAGTGACTAGGTCTACGGATTGTATTTGGGATGGTGATTATTGTACTGAGGAACATTGAATATGGCAGGAAGGAGTTTGCTTGAAATGAAGAGGGGTTTGAAAATCGTTGGGATGCAACATGACTTCGAGTTCAGGATGTATTGTCGCACTTTTAGTAATGGGGAATGAACGGGCTTGTACAGCTGGCTCATGAGCACAGGCTCAGGAGGGTATACTGATTTTGTAGTAGTTGTATGCGGTGCAGTATTGGAGTAAAGGAAGAAATAGCTTCGAATTCGCGGAAGGTTGTGCATAATAGGTGTATCAGTTGGAGAGGCTATTGTGCGCATAGGGAAAATGTGAGGTGGCTCATGAGTATTGAGACGATGTGGTCTCATAATGCGAGTCACTGGGGATAAGTGTGTATTTGTTTCATTACGTTTTTGAGCGGATCTATTTATTATTTCTAAGGCGGGTCAAAAGTAAATTGGAAGAAGTTGGGTTGGTTAGTAATGGTGGAATCAGCATGATTGTGGCAATGATAAGTTCCTTCAGCGCGTGAAGTTATACATGTGGTTTTTGATTGTGCGCGCGGCTAGACAGCCACCACAACTTGATTGATTTGAGAGGTATTGATTCAAAGGCCTTGCGGTGTAAATGGATTCCGGAGGAGTCATGGCGGTTTAGATCGCGACTTGAGGGTTGTAATTTTCTGCGGTTTGGGAATTCAGCTACGTATTGCATTGGTTCTTCTGAAATGAGCTGAGTGAAAGGTTTTTAGCAAAAGAAGTATTTATTCTACTGGTAATTCAGGGGTTATGATGAAGTCTTGTATTCTCGTGTAGCGGCAGGATATGTGCAGTGAGCGGATGGGAATTGAAAGTTGAGGATCAAGGTTGCGGTTAGGTATTGAAGTGAATGTCACGAGCTCAGATGAGTAGGGGAGAATTCAGGTGTTCAGAGTAAGCTGGCATTTTCTTTAGTGTCACCTAAGAATGGTGTCCTGTGTAAGAGGCTTTGTGTATTGATTTGCAAATTCTTGTTTTGCTTTACAGAATTAGAACGGTTGGTGGTATGGAGGTGCAGACTTTGGTACCTGGTGCGAACGGTTGTGGGAGCGTACCCCACGGGGAGATCTGTATAAGTGTGACATGTTAGTCACTCGATTAGTAAAGATTGAAACCAAGTATGGGGATTTTTGGTAATATCGTAAATGTGGGAGTTTATGCCTGGAAGGCGCTCTATTTCTTTGGTTGTGAACTGTGGGAGTTGTTCTGGTTTGAGACGGCTTGATTATTCGCACATGCGTTGAGGTCCTGTGTAGCTTATGGTGTTATATGAGCAGGATAACTCTCGAGATGCAGGTCATTTATCGCACCTTACTTGTGCTTGGGTTTGGTGGTGTATTGCGCTATTTGTCTCCCCAGAGTTGTATTTTTGCACTTGGCGTGCTTGTGGCTGATATTCGGTATTTCGTAGGTAGAAGCATTATGGCTTGATGAGTGTGTCCTTATCTATTGCTATGACTGGATCGGGTGGCATGCCGCGACGGGTACGTTATTTGGATCAGGTTGCACGCCGCAAAGGTATCATATGTGGATCGGGTTGCACGCCCCAACAGTGATATGTTGAGTACGGTTCCCTATATCAATTCCTGTGTATTTTGTTTCTCATTCTCTAAGAAGGGTTCATAACATCTGTTTGACCGTTTTATTCGTTAGCGGGCTGGATAGTTTGTTTCCGGATTTTGTTCCTCCTTATGTGTCATATTCAATTTGTAGCTTCTCAGCGCATTGATGGCGTTATATGAGATCTGGGTCAGTGTTTGAGGTGGCTTATTTCGTGAGCAGCTTGTACTGGGTGAGACGAGACTATTGGACCTGAAACTAGTGCAATCAGATTTATATAAGGTACATTAAAGAGCAAATAGAGTTATGCAGTCAGAATGAGGTAATGGTCCTGTCAGGAGGAGAAACTCAACGATTTGTTGATTCAGTAGGTGGTTATTAGTTTCTATACATCTCTTCCGTCGTGGCTGTATTGCGAGAGTTGGATCAGGGTTTATGTGTGTTATGAGGGGAATTGCGGGCACCGAATTTGTGAAATGGCGGCTATTATGGTCGGAGGATGTTATTATGGTCAAGTGAATTATGTGGTATATGATGTGATTTTAGCGAGGGAGCATGGTCTTGTTGGGTACAGTGTCTGGTGATTGATGCGGTGTTCGTATGTTAGAATCGGGTCTAGTGGAAAATTCCGGATGTTGGAATTTGGTTTTGCAGCTTGATAGCTAAGGTTATAGGAAGGATCTTCAGTCTAGCTCGAGCTAACGTGCTCACAGGAGTTGTGGTGGCACAGGTAGGTGCACGAGGTGTTGAACAATGATTTTGGACAACTCCGGAGCAGTCCTTAGCACGTTCGAGGACGAACATATGTTTATGTGGGGAAGAATGTAACGCCCCGATCGGTCGTTTTGAGCTCTAGCGCGTAATTCAGCGATTTAAGGTTTTGAGTAGCTTCACTTCAGGTATTACGACTTGTACGTGTGGCCGGAATTGAATTTTTAGAAGTTCGGAGTTGATTTGGAAAGAAATATTCTAAATTCGGAAGCTTCAAGTAGGAAAAATTGACAAAGGTTTGAATTTTTGGTAAACGACCTCGGAATCAGAATTTGAAGGTTCCAATAGGTTCGTATGATGATTTCGGACTTGGGCGTATTTTCGGATTGAGTATCGGGTGTTTCGGGAGTATTTTGGCACTTAATATGGAAAGTTGGCATTTTGCAAATTTAAGAATTATAAGTTTGGTTTGAAGTGGATTTTGATGTTATCGATGTCCTTTTGGGATTTTGAGCCTTGGAATAGGTTCGTATCGTTATTTATGACTAGTATGTAAAGTTTGGCATCATTTCAGACTGTTTTGATATGATTCGGACGCGTTCGTCGAAGTTTGGAAGTTTGAAAGTCTAAAGAAAGGTTTGGATCGTCGATTCGTAGTTTTGATGTTGTTTGGTGTGATTTGAGGCTTCGAGCAGGTTCGTTTTGTGTTTTGGGACTGGTTGGTATGATTGGACGGGGTCCCGGGGGAATCGGGTGTGACTCGGAGTGGTTTCAGACTATTTTTCCCTGTTTTGCAACTGCTGGTGTTGGTGTCTGGTGTTGTTCTTCGCGAACACGATGGGTCCCATGCATTCGCGAAGAAGAATTTTGGGTCGATGGCTTTTTGTTCTACGTGAACACGATACGGGGGTCGCTAACGCGAAGAAAGAAGGGAATTGAGGGCCTGGAAGCATTAAGCCTTCGCGAATGCGGCTGTGTGATCACGAACGCGAAGCATCAGGACGTGGAGGCATCACGAACGCAGCGTAGGTGATGCGAATGCGAAGAGGAGTTTTAAGGGTAGTGGCATTTGGCCTTCGCGAACGCAAGGCCTTTTACGCGATCGCAAAGAAGAAAGTTGGTGGGCAGATTTGTTTTATTGCGGGTTTTGGTTCATTTCTTCCACTTCTCACATGGCATGGGCGATTTGTGGAGCTTTTCAAAGGGAGATTTTCAACATCTATTGCGTGGTAAGTAATTCCCGCATATTGTGAGTTAAACACATGGATTCTATAAGGATTTTAAACACGAAAATTTGTAGTAATTGTAGAATTTTGGTAGAAAACCTAGAATTTGGAATTTTTGGATTTTGACCACGAAATTGGGCATGAAATTAGAATAAATTATATATTTGAGTTCGTGGTGCTATGGGTAATGTTTATCTTCGAAAAATTTCGGAATCCGAGCGTGTGGGCTTGAGGGTTGACTTTATCGACTTTTCGACCAGAGTTTGGAATTGTATAAATTGACTAATTAAGGGTATTAGAGTATATTGTGATTGGTTTGCACATTGTTTGACTAGTTTTCGATCGACGGGCATCAGTTTGAGGTGTTAGAGAGTATGGAACTTCGGAGCGAGGTAAGTCTCTTGTCTAACTCTATGAGGAGGAAACTACCCCTAGGTGATGTATTTGATATGTGCTACTTGTTGCTGGGGCTACGTATGCACGAGGTGACGAGAGCCCATACGTAGCTAAATTCATGTTATTATTCGGGTAGACTTAGGTTCCCACCATGCTATAGCTGTACTATTTGAGCTGTCTCTCGCCTATTAAATTCCTTTATTTTACATTATGACTTGAGACTAGACTTGCGTAGAGTGATGGACTTGCTATGGTAGAGATTCAAGGGGCTTCATGATTAGCCGCGAAATAATTGTACTCCTCTTACGAATTTCTTTCGCGTTATGCGTTTTCATCAAAAGGTTTTCCTTAAAATTATAACTCACATGCCTATTTGTGAGTTTTTCCTGATTTGAACTGTGACGCCCTATCTGGTGAGGTCCATTATATATATATATATATATATATACTCCTATTAGGTAACTACTAGCTGAGATATTGAGTTATTGCTGAGAGGAGAATTTTACCACGTACTTATACTTGTTATTTCGTTTATTTATTCTTCCTCACATCCGTTTACTTCTTACTGTTCATGATTTATTGGACCACTAGTAAGTGTCGATGTCGACCCCTCGTAACTACTTCTCTAGGGTTAGGCTAGATATTTACTGGGTACGCGGGAACTTTACCGTGAGCTTCTTCCATGTTACGATCCGCAGCCTGTAGAGTCTCCATCAGAGTTATTTACATTTCCTTGTCTAGTTTGTATTCCAGACAAATGTTGTAATTTATTATATTTTCTAGTTGATGCTCATGCACTTGAGAAACCGGGTTTCGGGGGTTCCTACAGGTTGTTCATCGTTGTAGATTATGTAGATATTATCATTCACAGTGTAATTCTATCCCATACTATTTAACTAATGAAAATTTTGATTTTAAAAGTAATAAGAATGAGTAATTAAGTTGATCAATCACCGTTGGCTTGTCTGACAACGGCATTAGGCGCCATCACGACCTACAATGGATTTTGGATCGTGACAGAAGTAAAAATCAAAAGCTGGCTCAGAAGACGCTATGCAAACACAACTAACTTCCCGCGATCGCACTTCATCAACTCCTAAGCCAACGCGTACGCCACTAGCATCCGCAAATGTGAAGGCTAAGCTACCTGACCTCCCAGCTTCACACAGACCCTACGCGATCGCGTCCAGGCAAGGCAAACGTGAGACGTCAGCTCCACAAATACCGCAATCACGATGTTCCCAACGTGGACACGAAGAACAAAAGACTTCTAGCCACCAAACACGCCCTTCTGTGATCACGATAAACACTAGCACACCAGAAAATCAGCAACTCCAAACATTAGGGAAATGGTCCAAAACTCATCTGAAACACACCTGAGGCCCCCGGGACCCCTCCCACTCATGAAAACCAATCCCAAAGACATAACATGGACCTACTCGAGGCCTCAATTCACACAAAAACACATCAAAACTATGATTTGTACCTCAATTCAAGGTCAATGAACTAATCCAAATTCCTGAATTCCAAACTTACGTCGAACATGCCTAAACAATTCGGAATAACCTCAAATTTTACACAAAAGTTATAAATCACCACGAACCTATTTCAATGCTTGAAATACCAAACGGACATCGATAACCACAAAGTCAACTTTGGGTCAAACCTATAAACTTCGAAGCCTTCAAACTTCCATCTTTCGCCAATTAGAGTCAAATCAACATAGGAACCTCCAAATCTAAATTCAAACACATGGATAAGTGCAAAGTCACCATCCGGACCTAACAAAATCATCAAAACTCCAATCCGAGGTCATATACATAAAAGCCAAACTTGGTCAACACTTTCCAACTTAAGCTTCCAAATTAGGAACTAAGTGTTCCAATTAAATATAACATTTCGCCGAAACCAAACAAACTATCCCCACAAGTCACATTATAAAATATACACCTATAAGAAGCATCAAATAGGGAAACATGGCTCAAGTAAACAAAACGACCGGTCTAGTCGTTACAAAAATATGTGTCTGGTGTTGCATCACGTAAGTTTTTAGGCTTTCTTGTTTCTAACAAAGGGATTGAGGTGAATCCATCCCATTTTGAAAGATATTGAAGAAATTTCAAATGTATTTACAAGTAAAAAATAATTACAAAGACTCATAGAAAGAGTATCACCCTTAGGAGATTCATATTCAAATCTTCTCGGGAAAGATGAATGCCAACAAGAATTGAGAGATTTAAAACCTATCTTTTGAAGCTACCTTTGTTGTCAAAGCCAAATGAGGGGAAAGGTTGCTTGTTTACCTAGTTGTATCTGACGTATAGGTGAGTGCACTTTTAGTTTGAGAAGAAAAAGGTACACAATCTCCTATATTATTAGGTTAGTAAAGCATTGTTAGAAACTGAGACAAGATATCTAAATTTAGAAAAATTAGCATTGACATTAATAGCGGCATCAAGGAAATTATGACCTATTTTCAATGTCACCCCATATCTGTTGTGATAAATTTTTCATTAGGTAATATTTTACATAAGCATGAGTTATCATGAAGACTAGTCAAATGGGCAATAGAACTTTGTGAGTGTGATATTATTTATCAACCATAAACTACCATAAAGTCATAGGTACTAGCAGATTTTGTAGCAAACTTTAGCTTAAACCTACTTCCGAAGTTGAAAAAGAGGTGCGTGTTACCATTGGGTCCAATTTGGGGACTTGGACTTTATACACAGATGCATCCTCTAATATAAAGGGAGCAATTTTTGGTATTGTTTCAATTGTTCCTACTATAAAATTGTTAGACAAATGATAGAATATTACTTTATTACTAATAATGAAGCCGAGTATGAAGCAGTGGTTATAGGTTTGGAACTTGCAAAAGGAATGGAAATCGAGTAGATCAGAATTAAAAGTGACTCTCAACGGGTAGTCAACCAAATGCAAGGAAATTATATGGCACGAGGGTCACAAATGTAGCAGTACCTAGAAAAGGTACGAGATTTGTTATATCAGTTCCGAGAATGGAAGGCTATTCAAATCCCAAGGGAAGAAAATGTAGAAGCAGATGTGTTAGCGAGCCTTGAATCTGTAGCACATATAACCAGTTTTGAATATGCAATAGTGGCGCATCTATTCCATTCGTCGCTCGATCAAACAAAAAGCAAGGTAAATTTTTTAAAGTTTAATGTTAGATTGGCAAAGAGAGTTTATAAATTATTTGTAGCATGGAATATTGCCTGAAAATAAAAAGCAATCTCAACGCTTACAAATACAAGCTTCTCGCTATTGTTTGGTGGAAGGAAATATGCATTAAAAAATGTTTAGTGGTTCCTTGGCTAAATGTCTCGGCCCTAGATAAATTGAGTATGTTATGCGAGAAGTGCATAAGGGACGTTGTGGCAATCACGCAGGTAGTAGATTATTGGTAAAAACATTTACAGAGTTGGGTATTACTGGCCACAAATGGAAGAAGAAGCGAAAAATTTCGTAAAAAGATGTGATAAATGTCACTGGTATGCAAATCAGTTACATCAACTAGTAGAGCCACTTCATTCAGTGTTTGCACTGTGATCGTTTATGAAATAGGGGATAATTATCTAATAAGTTGGTATATTTCCCAACTTCTCTTATGCCTTTTAATAGACTTATGTCCTAGTTTATGTGATTAATGGACTAAATTACGTTTTGAATGATATAATTGTACGTCATGGAGTTGGGTGAGAATTAAGATATTGAAAATCATCAAATACCTGCAAGAAAAACATCTAATTCGGGCCAAAACCGAACTAAAGAAGAAAAATCTATCCTGTGTGGGCCACGCAAGTCACCCACGCAGTTTAAGTTTTTGAAGTGGCCACGCATCTTGAAACGCACTGAGAGGTGAAGAAATAGTGTACTGGGCCACGCAACTTGGCCACGCAAGACTCGACGAGGATAATTTTGTCAGCTTTTTAGAAGAGTATAAATAGTACTTTTTATGTCTTTTTTGAGTACTTTTGACAGAGAGAAATATTGTACGAGCGGCTGTGAATTTTCCTAAGGGTTAACAAGTGACATCACAGTTTCTCAATCGTTTTCTTCTCTATTAGTATCAATGACAGGATTAATGGATAACTTGATTAATTCTTCTATTTTCATGTCTAGCTAAACTCATTAGCTAGGAGTGTGAATACAGAGTGGTGTTATGACTATGGGTTATTAATATAGATTCGTTTTTGATTAAATATTGTGTTATCTAATTGCTCCATGTTTATTGTATAATTTGATGGTTGCAAACACTAGATTAACGCCTTTCACACTTAGTTCTAACTTGGAAAAGTGGAACCGAGTTTAGTTATAAAGCAATTAACAAGGAATTGGGTAGATTAAGGAATTAATCTCATCTCAATTAATGGAATCAAACTAGGGATAGGAAGATTCTTACCTGGGCATGAACAATTGTATTGCATAGAGGTCTAAATAGCTTGGAAAGACATTTGTGAGTAAAAACCTCTTAGTATTGGAAAATACTAAGTTCGAATTATTGATATTGTTGTCATAACACATGTTTGATTGATTGGAATCGAATACATCTATACCCATAGCATAGCATACACAAAGGATGAGCAACCCTAGTGCTTTCTCTCATTGATTACTACTCTCTAATTATTTTTGCATTCTAAGTGTTTGATTAAATTTTGTAGTCATAATTTTAGAAGTAATTGCAGAAAATAAATATTTTCTTTGAAGATTACTTTAAGTTCATCGAATTCACGCTCTCTTTGACATTCTAGCACACACCATAATCCTTGTGGGATCGACCCCAACCTTGTTGGGTTTATTATTGCAATTGATCGTACTACTTTCAATTTGAGAGTAGATTGTGATGGAGAAAAAAAATCTTGGCACTCTGCCTTTAGGTCCTATCGAGGAAGCACCTTGTGCATGCCGAGCAGCAAATCGAAACCAACGGAACGAACAAGTTCCACCGCTTCAACAACAAGTTCCGCAGGCACCTAGAGTATAACCAGATCCAACAGAAGCGGTGCGAAATTGAGGATATGCTAGTGCTATTGTACCACCAAGGATAAGGGGGTACCTTCACAATCACTAGTGTGATGATTAACATAATAGAGGATATTTCACAGGAGATCCCAATCAAAATGCTAATAAACATCTCAAGCACTTCATCGATGTGTGCCAAATGAACAAGCAACCAAATGTCTCGGATGAAGCAGTACAATTAAGGTTATTTCTGTTCTCATTGAGAGAGAAAGCTTTAGATTGGTTGGAGAGATTGCCAAATAATTCAATTCACATGGGACGAACTTGTGAAGAATTTCTTGGGCAAATATTTTCCACCGGCGAATGGCCATATTGAGAGACAAAATTTTGGGGTTTAGACAACATACCACAGAGGCTTTACATGAAATATGGGAGCGATATCGTGGAATGTCCAAATAGCGACATGACTAACAATATGCTTCTTCAATCATTCCACTGCGGTCTTAATACCACCAATCAAACCTATGTAAACCAATTGACTGGGGGAAATATTATGAACAAGACATATCAAGAAGCTGAAGACATATTGGATGAAATGGCCGACACATTAGCCGCTTGGCAACCTAGAGCCAATGTGCCTCAAGGGGATCCATCTATGGTAAACTTGACTAAGCAAATGGAAGCTCAAGGAGAAAAAATTACAGAATTGATAACAACTTTGTAGCTGCTATCCAAGAACCAAATGCCAAGGCAAGTTAATGCTATGGAAAATGTTCATGGTTTATGATATAATCAAACAACAATGGGTAACCAATTTTAGAGTCAAGAGGGCATTTATTTTGCCTAATGATCAAATCAAGATGGTGACTTTCAAGAAAATGTTACCAAGTGCAAAACGAGGAAGCTCAATATGTAAGTAACTATAAAGGAGGTCAACAAAGGGCTAACAACCAAAGGCAATGGAAACATGGAAGCCAATGGCAAGGAGGTAGTTCAAATTGGTCGAACCAAGGCAATCAAGGTTGGAATGGCAACAATCAAGGAAATCGCAATGGGGGACCATCTCAAAACTATAACCAATCAAGGACGTACAACAGTTAGGGGCAATCATCTGGTGCTCCTCAACTCAGAGCTTTGATGAAGAGAATGATCAAAATCAAGAGCAGTCAGACAAAGAAAGGAGAGAAAAAAATCAAGTGGTCATTTCTCATACAACGTCAATCAAGCAGATTGAGACTCAATTGGGACAGATTTCATCTTAACTGAATGTGAGGCCACATGAAGCATTGCCAAGTGATATATTTGCAAATCTAAAGGGAAATGAGGTTATAGGACACATCTTTGCAATTACCACAAGGAGTAGTAAAGTCCTTAAAGGAAGAACCATTTTGATTGAAGATGAAGAAGAAGAGGAGATTACACGTCCTAGAGTTGCTGACCCTCTTAATGTCGATGTACCGGTAGTAAAGCCAAATGTGGTTGAAGAGATGAAACAAGCACCTAGTTTTCTTCAAGATGTGATTTATACACCTCCCAAAGGAAACGAAGTAATCAAAGAAGAAACTAAGGAGGATTCTAAGTCCTACAAGCAGCTACCTAGGCCACCTCCTCCTTATCCGCATAGGTTTTTCTAACAATGGAAAGAGGGACAGTTGCATAAATTCTATGACATGCTGAACCAGATCACTGTTACTATGTCTTTTGTGGAGGCACTTGAGAAAATGCCAGGGTATGCCAAGTTCATGAAAGACTTGGTCACCAAGAAGAAAAATGTCAACTTTGAGATAGTCAAAGTGACACATCAGTGCAGTGCAATCATTTCAGAAGCCGGAGCGAAAAAGATGGAGGATCTGGGGGCATTCACTATCCCTTGTACTATGGTGTGACAAGCTTCACCAAGACATTATGTGATTTGGGGGCAAGTATTAATCTAATGCCTTACACTGGGTTTAAGAGATTGGGTATGGGTGATCCAAGGCCTACTTGTATGAAGCTTCTTATGGCGGATCGACCTCTGAAAAAGCAGTTGGGTGTCATTGATGACATTCTTGTCAAGGTGGGTCATTTATACTTTCCAGCCGACTTTGTGATATTGGATTGCATAGTGGATAGAGAGGTCCCCATCATACTTGGTAGACCATGTTTGGCTACGGGCGGTCCATTTGTGATGTGGAAGCGGGAGAACTGAAATTCTGCTTGAATGATGAAGAAGAAATCTTCCATATCCAGAAGTTAATGAAGCAGTCGCATGGCTATCGAGTTATCTCTGTGATTGATATAGTAGATGCACTGGTTGATGATGATATGTAAGAAATGTGCAATGATCTATCCCTGAGGATGGTTCTCCTAAATTCAAATAATTACCCCATGGACAAGCTGCAGTTCCAATCCTATGAGAAGGCATCATTATACAAGCGGAGGAATAAATACCTCTACCACAAGAAAATTAAGAAGAAGAGTTTTACCCGGGGGATGTGGTTCTTCTTTACAATTCAAGGTTCAAATTTTTGTGGGGGAAAGCTTAAATCGAAATGGTGTAGACCATTCAAATTTGTTAATTTATGCCCATTTGGTGTCGTGGATTTGGAATATGAATGGTATGAGAATATTCAAGGTGAATGGGCAAAGCCTTCGACATTATTTTGGTGAAATTGATGGAGAAAAAGTAGTCTAAAGAGTTGAGATGGGGGAAACCCCAATAGAATCGTGAAGTTGGTTGTTGTTGCGTCGTGCTCCGACGATAAATAAGGCGCTTATTGGGAGCAATCCACGTTCTCTGCTTTAAATGGGGGAAAGTCTGAGTACCAACCAGAGTTGTTGGTGACACCACCATGCTTAGATTGAGGGGGTTCTCTTCACCTTTCCCCTTACTCTTATTTTGATTGGATTGAGGGCAATGCAAATTTTGTATTTGGGTGAGGGCATTCATGATTGTAGGTGCTGCTTTTAGTTCATGTTTTTATGTTTTCTAGTAAATAGCAATAATCTCTTTGGGTTTTCTTTGCCATGATTCTTTCCCAAACATATAATTTTTGAATCGGGTATCTTCTTATTTTCTTAACAGTAGATAGTAGTTAATAAATTAGTATTGGTAGTAGTCTTCTTGACCCCTAGCCAACTCATGGTTTGTTTGGTACCAATACAACTTAAACTTTAGCATATGAATTGCTGGGAGTTAAAGAGAGAGAGAGAGAGAGAGAGAGAGAGAGAAATTGAAGTAATGGTCTTTGTTGTGACTTTTAGGTTCGTTCTTTGGCTCTTTAATTCACTAAATAATTTTTTAGGCTATGTATGACTCCTTGAGTTCATTTGCTTTAATTGGATCTCGAATACATACTCGACTTGAGTGTCGCATGTGCCATGAGTGAAAAGGTTCTTGTTGAGTTCTCTTTTTTCTTTTGTGGTCTAGAACTTGTCCTAAGTATGTATCAAGGCGAAATCTTAGGTTGCACTTAGCTTGAAAAGTGATTTTAGGCCTTCATTGGACCGCTAGTACCTTAAATTGCCCTTTTTTTTTGCAGGTTTACCCTAGTCAACCCCCTTGAGCCTTTAGCTTTTGATCCGGCAACGACATTACAAACCTTTTCCCTTTTGTGTTGACCTCTTTTGATGTCTCGACCTTCTCGAGCACTTAAAGCTACAATTTAGGCTTTTACACTATGTTTGGGGGAGTTGATGAGAAAAGTTTGTTGTGGAAGCTAAATGATTGAAGGCGATGACTTTACCACATTGAGAAAAGAGTATATATTTCTCAAACAAAAAGAGAGATAAAGAAAAGAACAAAATATTTGTGAAATAAAAAAGGTTGACATCATGTTAAAGTTGATAAAGGAGCAAAAAGATAGATTTTGATTAGAAAATATTTTGAATGTTGAATTGTAGCGCCTAGGAAGGTCGTAAGCGCTTCTTATCTATATTTATATCCTACCTATAACCAAAAGCCAATATTATATTACCACAAGTACTAAATGATTTTGAACTAGGTGCACCTACATTAGTGGAGATTTACATGAAGGGCAAGCCTATAGTACCACTTTTGAGCAGTTGAACATGTTTATGAGAGGGAGTGCTTAATTCTTTCTACTTGTTATCCTACTCTTGTTTTGAAAGACATAGTATGTGCATGAGATTCGTTGTTGATTGTGAGAGCACATGAAAACTCGAGTTGAGAATTTGTTTCTTTTTTTAATTGGGATGATTGAGCAAAAGAAAGTTATTTTGTGATGAAGAAACAAATTTAGAGGCTTTGATGTCATGACTTTGATTGTTGCTTTGATTGGTAATATTGGAGAACTTGAATTAAAATTGAGCTTTTTGAAAAGATGTGATGATTCATATGCTTTGGATTAATTATTGGTACCAACTGAAGTTGTGAGTTTTGTGCTTGGAATTGGGTTGTAGCTGAGTGCTGAATTTTGTTGCTAGCTTGATTGTCTAGTTGTTCTTATGAATATGGCTTGTGTTTTGATTTGCTTGAGGGCACGCAAAGAGTAAGTTTGGGGGAGTTAATAAGTTGATATTTTTCCCAACTTCTGTTGGCTTCAAAGAGAGTTATGCCCCAGTTTATGTTATTAATGGACTAATTATATTTTGAACGATATAATTGTAGGTCATGGAATTGGGTGAGAATTTTTTAAGAGATTGAAAATCATCAAATAACTGCAAGAAAAGAAATCTAATTTAGGCCAAACCTGAAGAAGAAAGCTAAAGAAGCAAATGTCCATCCAGCGTGGGCCATGAAAGTCACCCACACTGGTCGCCCACGAGGATAATTTTGTCAGCTTTTTAGAAGAGAATAAATAGTATTTTAGGTCTTTTTAGAGAACTTTTGACAGAGAGTAATATCGTACAAGCAGTTGTGAGTTTTCCTAAGGGTTAACATGTGACATCATGGTTTCTCAATCTTCTTCTTCTCTATTAGTATCAATGACAAGATTAAAGGAAAACTTGATAAATTCTTCTATTGTCATGTCTAGCTCAGCTCATTAGCTAGGGTTGTGAATCCGGAGTGGTGTTATAACTATGGGTTATTAATATAGATTTATCTTTGATTTAATATAGTGATTTTTAATTGCTCCATGCTTTCGTGTATAATTTGGCTGCAAACACTAGATTAACGCCTATTACACTTAGTTCTAACTTGGAAAAGTGGAACCGAGTTTAGATATAAAGCAATTAGAAAGGAATTGGGTAGATTAAGGAATTAATATCATCTCAATTAATGTAATCAAACTAGGAATAGGGAGATTCTTACTTGGGCATGACCAATTGTATTGCATAGAGCTCTAAATAGCTTGGAAAAACATTTGTGAGTATAAACCTCTTAGTGATGGAAAATACTAAGTTTGTATTATTGATATTGCTGTCATAACACATGTTTGATTGATTGGAATCGAATAAATCTATACCTATAGCATAGCATACACGAAGGATAAACAACCCTAGTGCTTTCTCTCATTGATTACTACTCTATAGTTGTTTTTGCATTCTAAGTGTTTGATTAAATTGCATAGTCATAATTTTCGAGGAAATTGCAGAAAATCAATCTTTTATTTGAAGATTACTTTAAGTTAATTGAATTCACAGACTCCTTGACATTGTAGCGCACACCATACTCTTCGTGGGATCGACCCCAACTTAGTTGGGTTTATTATTACAATCGACCGTACTACTTTCAATTTGAGAGTAGGGTTTGAAGTGACCAATATCGTACATCCATTACTGCGTGCATTGAGTAAGGTAAGGTTATTGTTGGTTTTAAGTGATTATTTTTCTAAGTGTGTTGAAGCAGGTGCCTTCAAACAAGTACTAGAAAAATAAGTCATAGACTTCTTTTGGAGGAATATAATTTGCCGATTTGGAGTTCCAAGAGAAATTGCATGTGAGAATGGACCAAAATTTGTGGGGGCAAAGACTACCGAATTTTTGAAAGTTGAAAAATCAAGAGAATAACTATCGTCACCATATCATCCCGTTGCTATTGGACAAGCAGAGTCGACAAACAAGACAATTATTAATAATGTAAAGAAACGCTTGGAAGCACTAAAAGGTAAATGGTATGAGGTGTTACCAGGGGTGTTATGAGCCTATAGAACAAAATCAAAAACAATTACGGGAGAAACTCTTTTCTCGCTTGTTTATGGCATCAAAGCTCTGATTCTTATGGAGATAGGTGAACCGAGTCTGATATATAAACATGTACATGAACAATCGAACGACGAGGCACTACACATAGATATAGACTTGATGGAGGAGCGAAGGGAGTTAGCTTTGATATGGATGGCAGCTCAAAAGCGAAGGATATAATAGTATTATAATCAAAAGGCTAACCAATAATATGTCAAAATTGGGGACTTCGTCCTTGGAAAAGTGTTTAAATCTACAAAAGTGATAAATTCTGGGAAATTAGGCCCAAGTTGGGAAGGTTCGTAGCGATTCTGTAGCATGGCAATGAAAGGAGCATATGAATTAGAAACCATGGGCGTGAAAGTACTACCTTCAAATTGGTATGCAGTACACTTAAAGAAGTAATACTTCTGAAAAAATACTCAAGGTCAGGTATCTTTTAGTTAATTATTTATTTGTTCATATAAGTTTTATTAATATTTTTAGATGGTAGGCACAAAGCTAACCCAAATTAAATGATGATATTAGACCCAAAAAGACGAGTGAAATATTTAATTATCCTCCATCAAGGTTACAATAATTCTGATTGAAAGGGTTACGCACAATCGTCGTCTAAAAACGCCCCGAGTCCTGTACATGTTTCCTTTTCAGGAAAAGGGTCAAGGAGAGAAGTTATTGAAATTCCCTTGAAGATCCAGTGTTCAAGTATTCATACTTCAAACTCAAATACTGGGTGGACTATATAATGGTATCAATTCGAGAAGATTTAGAGAACTCCAAGAAGAAGCGAAGAAGTGAAGAATTTTAAAGAAACACTACTAGAAAACAGGTGAAAAGCGACCGAAAAAAGCGACCAAAGTTGGTCACAATTTGCCCAAAAGCGACCAAAAAGCAACCAAAATGGCATGGTCAGTATTTAGGTGGTCACAAACAAATAGCGACCAAAGTTGGTCGCTAATTTGCGACCAACATTGGTCTCTACCAAAAAATGGACCAAACATTCCGGAAAAACATATAGAGACCAACTTTGGTCGCAAATTAGCGACCAAAGTTGGTCCTTATTTTTTTTTAAATTAATATATTCTGGAAAATAGCGACCAATATTGGTCGCTAAATTAATAATTTTTTTTTTAAAATTTTTTGATTAGCGACCAACTTTAGTCGCTATACTCCCAGATGTTAAAAATCTGGGTAGTATAGCAACCAAAGTTGGTCGCCAAAGTTAAAATTTAATTTTTTTTTTATATATTTGCGACCAACAAGAGACCAAGGTTGGTCGCTAATTTGCAGTTTTTTTTTTTTTTGCAGCAAAATAGCGACCAACTTGAGACCAAAGTTGGTCGCTTTTTTTGGTTTATTTTTTCCAGAATTTGCCTGTTTTGGCAGCTACACCACCTGCCAGCTTACCAAATTCCTAAAATAGGTAGTTTATGCCATGAAAACAATAATAGCGACAACAACAACAACAAACAATAACAACGACAACAACAATAAACAACAACGAGAATAACAACAACAATAAACAACATCATTAAACAACAACATTAAACAATAACAAGGTATAAAGTTCAAATGAACTTATACATTATATAAGTTGTTATTACAATTCAACGTCTACTAATATCTACATCACGGGTGTCATCGCCGGATGAAGTGTCATCATCAAGATTATCATCCGGCGATGATTCACGTGACCGGGTAATCAGAAAAGAGCCAGAAGCCAAGAGAGATTTGAGCTGCTCTTGTATGGCAGTATACTGAGCATCTCTAAGCTTTTTTTCTTTTTTCTCTAACCTTCTCTCTTTCCTTGGCAGCTTCTAGCTCGGCTGTGAGCTTTGCAAAATTCTCCCGCATAGAGGAGAGGCACTCCTCATCAAGTTGCTCCGCTTGCGAGGAAGTGCCTATTCCTTGTATTCCACACCTATAGCGGTGGAATTTCTTAGCGGGAAGCCCGTATACCTTCCCCCCTTTTGGACCGCCAGCAGCCTGCGTCCATAGTCTTTCAGCATCCTCGTCCGACGGTTGGATTGGTTCGCCCGATGAAGATGGTGGCTGGCTGCGTACAAATTCTTCCAACTCAGCTGTGAAGCGACTCTATAAGAAAAATTACATAGAATTAGTATTCAAAAGTTATTTAAAACTAAATCAAAGTACTTAATGAAAATTGAAAACTTACATGTACAGCCGAGGCTTGGTCCTCGACCCACCTTTCTTCATCCGAATCTTTCTTCTTCTTGACAATATGAGTTTGCTTGAATAACTCATCTTGCCTCATCGGACGGCCTAACTTCTTCTCCTGAAAAGTTATAAATTTTAGTTAATAAACAGATTAGACGTTGAAAATTAAAATTAAATTAAGCAATTACGTACCATTTTCCTCTTTATTGAACCGAGGCTGATCGCACCTCCAGTGTGCAGAGAGCCTCCCATCTCCGAAGCACGAGCTTTCTTTCCTTGCTCGCTCTTCTTTAGGAAATCTGTGGCTAGCCATTGCCTTTGCAGATCATCCCATAGACGATCTTACAACCAGGAGGGCTTCGTGTTCGTCCTTCTAGCGTTGGAAAAGCAATGGGACAACCGCTTGCGAGCCTTGTGATGGAAGTTAGCAGCTACCTCCGCAATATAGCGGTGTTCCCAAACACACTTGCTCTGTATTTGAGAAGTTAAGTATTTAGATGGAAATATCATAAATATAAATAATTGTACTGCTTAAAAGAACATTTATACCTTAAATTCATTGAAAATTGCCTCCTTAAGCGAGAATGGAAAATCACTCCAAGTCGCATAAGGGCCATCATATAGCTTTCGAGTTGCTTGGGTGATTATCCTCGTAGTAACATTACTAGGGATAAACCTTTAATGTAATTAAAAAAAAAAGACACATTAATATCTTAGTAAAACCGTAGAAAACAATAAACGTTAAAAATAAGAAATAACTCTTACCCGTCACCCTTAGGGACGATAATGATCCTGCCATACTGATCACGATGCACCTCCTCGTCATCATCACCAGTGGCATGTGTGGAAGGTGTAGGGGGTTCAGAGCTAGGATCCCGCAGGAGAATGCCTGTAATAAATGGAGTCCCCGATGAAGATGGCTGCGAGCCCTGCGACGCAGCTGTATGTGTCGCAATGGGACATGTCACTGATTGCTGTGACCCGAGTGGCTGCGACCCGAGTGGCAGCAACCCCAGTGGCTGTGACCCTAGTGGCTGCGGCGCTGATGACTGTGCTCCATGTGGATGTGACATGGACCGATGCGGTCCATGCGATGAAGATGGCTGAGATCCATGTGGATATGCGGTAGCTGGACTGTACGTCGGGCGTACAATCCAAGGGCCCTGTGATGGAAGACCCGGTGTTTGCACGAATGTGTAGGGCTGGTGATGCTGGGGCAGCTCAGAATAGCCCTAGGGTGGAGGAAAATACATAGGCATCTGCAACTTTGGAACGGCAGGACTAATTGGAGTGTAATCTTCTACCCTCCTCCTTTGTTTCTTACCCTTTTCTCGACCCCGAGAACTACTAGAATCAGCGTTACCTCGACCTTTGCCTGTCATCTGCATAATATAATACATATTTAGATTGAAAGATATAAAGAAAATATATAGCTATAAACGAGAGTTGTTAAAGAAACCAACTGTTTAAAGCTCATCGTCGTATAGTTCCTCGT